>CACVCL010020530.1:0-81724 GCA_902729485.2 Mus minutoides | reverse complement strand
TCATAAAAGGTGCTGTAGTTATTGGGCCGAACCTGGGAAAAGAAAAAGGGAAGCTTGGATCATTCAAGAAGAGCAGGCTGCAAGTAAATCTGACTACCTCAGCTCACAGAGGAGAGCTGATCAGAGAGGTAGCTAGCAGGAGCCCTTCTCCCCCTCCTCAGCCCACCCCATCCCTACCTCTACCCCCACACGTTCCTAGAAGGAGTCAGGAAACCTTTCTGAAAGGCTGCCTACTGCTGTCCGGGGCTGAGCAGAAGCTCTTTTCCTATCAGGAATGTCTAGGCCCATCTCTCCCACATCCCTAAGGGGGCTAGTGATCCCAGTATGAGGACTCTTACCATTAGCTCAAAGTTCAGATGAATTGTAGCAACAGTCACTGGCTGCTGCTGACTGATGTAAAGAAGAATCCTATACTGTACTCACAACGGGCAGAAAAGGAAAACAGATGTTAAAAGGTAACACAGACTCAGCAGTAAAACACGAGGTCACGCTTCCTACAGCTATAAATCCCAAACCTGCCCAGACTGAGCTGGAACTCCTCACTGCCTTGGCACCACTTTGCATTCTGGCCTCATTCTTTAACCTTAATCAGCAATAGCTTTATTTTGTTGGCATTTCGATTCATATGCAGGAGAGCTAAGAGATGGTAACTGGATCCTTTACAGAAAATGAAGGTCAGATCTGGTGGTGTATGTCTGTAACCCCAGCACTTGGGAGGTTGAGGCAGGAGGACTGCCATGAGTTTGAGTTCAGCACAAGCTATGGAATGAAACACCATTTCAAAAACAAACACCAACCACCAACAACAAAAAAAAATCTTTCAAACTTGAGGGAGAAAAAGATCCCACAAGTCATGTGTACAACTCAATGAATTTT
The DNA here is from genome assembly GCA_902729485.2 of Mus minutoides. Lineage (NCBI taxonomy): Eukaryota > Metazoa > Chordata > Mammalia > Rodentia > Muridae > Mus > Mus minutoides. The sequence continues at coordinate 80,848 of CACVCL010020530.1, read as the reverse complement.
CACATGTATATGTGCTCATGTGGCTACCAGGCAGATTGAGGAAAGGCCAGTGTTTCCTACATCCTAGATAGCTCCTTTTGCCCCTGATTATCAGTACCTACCATAGAGGACCAGTACTCTGACTCAATCACAGATCAATTTCTCTATAGTTAAATTAGTGCAAACAGCCTACATATATTGATTTTTTCCCTGCTTCTTTCACTTACAACATAGACTAAGCCTTTTTACTTTATAGGTACTTGATTCAATACTGTTAATTATATTATTCTATGTGAACATACCACAACCTATTTATCCACTCTCCTAGTCATGGCTATTCAAGTTGTGTACAGTTTGAAACCATGATAGATAACGCATCTGTGAACTTTCTCCATGTCTTGAGGAGGACATGGACATATACACCTCCTTCTACCTAATGAACTTCCTTCAAAGTATCCCACAGTAACAATCTACTGGCAGTGATGCTCTCAAATTAAGATTGTTAGCAAATTTATTTTGCCCTTTCTTTCTTGACATAAGATTGCACAAAGAGAGTCAGGGCTAGAGCATGTGCTTAGCAAGGTCATGAGTAAGAAAAACATAAATGAACTTCAAGGATACTGAGCTAATAAAGCAATTCAACCACAAAAAGACAAATACCACTTACATGAGGTATCTAAGACAGTCAGATTCACAGCAATAATGCATTGGAGAATATGAAGGAGTAGCAGTAGGGGAGATGAAGGGTTACCACTTAATGGATGGTTTATGTTTGAGATTATGAAAAAAAATGAGAACAGTGGTAATGAGTACTTAGTACTGGACATGTCACTAAAGCCACTGGATCGGGGTTGGAAAGACAGCTCAGCAGTGAAGAACACAGTTGTTGTTCCAGAGATCCTGAGTCCAATTCACAGCACCCACATGGTGGCTCATAACTACATGAGTTATGATGGTGGGCCAGTAACTCCAGCTCCATGGGCTCCAATACCCTCTTCTGGCCTCTTCTGGCACCAGGCACACATGTAGTACCCAGATATACATGTAGGCAAGCCACCCATATACATAAAATAAGTAAATACAAAATAGATTAATTTGCTGAGCATGGTGGCCCACGCCTTTAATCCCAGCACTCGGGAGGCAGAGGCAGGCAGATTTCTGAGTTTGAGGCCACCAGGCACACATGCAGTACCTATATACATGTAGGCAAGCCACCCATATACATAAAATAAGTAAATACAAAATAGATTAATTTGCCGGGCATGGTGGCACACACCTTTAATCCCAGCACTCAGGAGGCAGAGACAGGCAGATTTCTGAGTTCAAGGCCAGCCTGGTCTACAAAGTAAATTCCAGAACAGCCATGGCTATACAGAGAAACCCTGTCTCGAAAAAAAAAAAAATTAATAATAATTAATTAATTAATTTAAAAATTGCCACTAAACTGTGTACTTAAAATGTTAAACTGCAAAATTTTATATATAAAAAATATATGTTACGGTTAACCTCCATGGATTCTAGTCCTATAAATTTAAACATATTTTTTCTTATATTCCTTAAATAAAATGGCAACTATTTATGTAGCATTTACATTCTATTATGGTACAAATAACCTAGAGATGATTTAAAGTTTATGGAAGGATGTATAAGTACAGCTCTCTGCCACTTTATATAAGGAATTTTTTTTTCCCTTGTTCTGGTCAACCCTGCTCCCTCTGGTCGCCCCACTCGCTCCGGCCGTCCCCGTTCAGCCCCGCTCGCTCCAGCCAGCCCCGCTCGCTCTGGTCAGTTCTACTCGCTCTCTCCGGTCCAAGGATTCGTTTATTATTATTATTCATAAGTACACTGTAGCTGACTTCAGACGCACCAGAGGAGGGTGTCAGAGCTCATTACAGGTGGTTGTAAGCCACCATGTGGTTGCTGGGATTTGAACTCATCACCTTCAGAAGAGCAGTTGGGTGCTCTTACCCGCTGAGCCATCTCACCAGCCCAGGAATATTATTTATATCACATACATAATTAGTTTATATCACAGATTTTCTTATCTATATGTAGGAAAGGACCCTGGAACCAATTTCCCAGAGACTTAGGGATTACAGTGTGTACTATATATGGATTAAACAAACAAGAACATCCAAATAATTAAAATTCACCCTCTGGGCTGGAGACATGCTGGTTCAGCAAGAGGAGCCTCAAAGCCATGTGTAAGCCTAACAATTCTAGGGAGCAGTTACCTCTGGCCTCCGCAGGAACCTGCACATTCCCACATGCAGACATAAATACACAAAAATATATGGTTTTTAAAAGATGAAATTTGTCCTTAGAAATACGGGGAGCTGCCTGGAGAGATGGCTCAGTGGTTAAGAGCATCAACTGCTCTTCCAGAGGTCCTGAGTTCAAATCCCAGCAACCACATGGTGACTCACAACCATCTGTAATGGATCTGATGCCCTCTTCTGGTGTGTCTGAAGAGAGCAATGGTGGTTTACTCATATGCATAAAAATGAATAAATAAATCTTAAAAAAAGAAAAAGAAATACGGGGAGCTGTAAAGGCTGCTGTGTGATTTTATGTGAGATATTTATTTTGTTTTTCAAAGTGAAGGGTTGATCACTCCAGGCCCACCATAGACTGAACTGGGTTAGACGTTATTAAGAATTGATTTGCCATAGCTAGAGAGGTGGCTCAGCAGTTAAGCACACTTGTTGCTCCTGCATAGGCCCAGGCTCCTAGTACCTACACATGGCTCACAAGCACCCTAACTCTGCTCTGGAGGGATCCAATGCCCCTCCTCACCTCTGTGGGCACTGTGCACTCAGTGCACAGAAAAACAATGCAGGCAAATATTCATATACCAAAGAAAATAAATAAATCTTTAAAAGAAATTTTAAGCTGGGCATGGTGGCACACGCCTTTAATCCCAGCACTCGGGAGGCAGAGGCAGGTGGATTTCTGAGTTCGAGGCCAGCCTGGTCTACAAAGTGAGTTCCAGGACAGCCAGGGCTATACAGAGAAACCCTGTCTCAAAAAACCAAAAAAACAAACAAACAAACAAAAGAAATTTTAAGAAATTTTAATTCTGAGTTGTCCTGATTCTTACTCATGCAAGACCTTTCCAAGCTTTTGGCTGAAAGCCTAGAAAGTCTCTAACTCCTTGGTTCTTAAAGTTTTAATCAGCAAGGATTTTTAGCTGAATTCTTTAGCTACTTCCCCATGAAATTCAAAATCTGGTAAACATAAGGAAAGGAAGATAGTTGCTACTTGTTGCAGGTTCTCTCCCTCTAGAAGTGTCTCTCCTATGCACTACAAAGCTGCAGAAATTGTTCTGACTCTGGTAGTACCTGGACTTCTAAACCACCCCTGAATTCAACAAATGTCACACAGGGAATACCACTATTGGGCTGCAAGACTCCAGATTTCTCTTTTCTTAAGCAGTCTCTGGTTGTGTCATAACTGCTGCCTAGACTACACCTAAACCAGCAATGTGCTCAGGACACAGAACAGAGACATCTCATTGTTGGGGTTTTTCTTTAAGATTTTAATTTCTCTTCTCTTCATCATTTCTACAGCTCTCCAGTGAGGTTTCTTTGTTTTGTTTTGTTTCCCAAATAACTTTACAATATAATTGTTACAATTTTTCTTTTTCTTTCTCTTTTAAGACAAGGGTCTCACTAGGTAGTCCTGAACCCTCTCTCTAAACCAGGCTGGCCCCTGAGCCCACAGAGATCCTCCTGCCTCTGTCTCTCAAATCCTGGGATTAAAGGCCACCACCTAGCTACCAGCTCCTACTCTTTATTTAATGTGAATGAGTGTTTTGTTTGCATGTATGTCTGTGCACCATATCTGTATTTTGTGTCTGGTGCCTATTGAAGTCAGAAAAGAGCATTGGATCCCCTAAAACTGGACTTACAGATGGCTGTGAGCAGTGGTGTGGGTGCTAGGAATTGAATCTGGGTCCTCTGAAAATGCAGTCAGAGCTTTTAACTGCTAAGTCATCTCTTCAGCCCCCAAAATTTATTTTATTTTTTAAGTATGGGTGTTTTGCCTGCATATGTCTGTGCATTACATTCATGTAGTATCTACATAAGCCAGAAGAGGGCATCAGGTCCCCAGATTTGGGATTACAGATAGTTATGGGCCAGTATGTAGGTACTGGGAGCCAATCCCTGGTCCTCTGGAATTGCAGCTGATGCTCTTAACCACTAAGCCGTATCTACAGCCCCTTATCTGCTTCCTTATAATTGCTTCGCCAACCTATCACCTCTCTCTGGCAGTCAAGCATAGTGGGGTCTCAAACCTAGAGTTCTAGATAACAGTCATCAGCACTGCTAACACACACAACAAGAGACATCATTTGCTTCCCAATGGGAAGATGAAAGATTTAAGGGACACAGGAACCAACTGCAATAGATAACCTCACTAGATGGTGATTCAAATAGAAGTATAAGAAAAACAATAATAGAGAGGAAAAAGAGAAATTTGAACGCATCCCGGTACTTACTAAAATGTTCTATTTACTTTTTCAGGTGTGATAATAGCATGATAGTTTTCTTTTTAAGTATTTCATCTCTTACAATTATATACTAAAGCATTTACTGCTGAAATTGTATATTGGAGATCTGTTCAAATTAACCTGAGCGGTAAAGAGAGAGGTGAGGGTAGGGTGACCGATAGAAGACTAATGGCTGATACTCATGGGTAATACTGAAGTCCCTCTGACTTGTCTTAGAATGTTGGCCATTGTATCAGTCACCATGGGCAACTCAGCTTTGCACTGAGAATGGCAGAGCAGCAGGAACCCTCTGTTCTCTAGGCCTCTGAAATACTAGAATGTCTTCTGTCTGGTTCAATAATCTCTAACTCAAAATTCTGGAGTGGTATTTGGGCTGGATGTACCAACACAAGGAAGTCAGGCCTGGTGGTATTTAGTGACATCCACTATACTTCACCCTAATACAGTAATCAACTGCTCAGCCTTATTTTCAGACTGTAAAGGATAAATATTGGTCTTTAACATAGGCAAAAAGGTGGAATGTACTGACAGAATGACTAATGATCACTAGCTATCCAACAAAGAGCATCATTGACTCTTTACTCTAAAGCTTTCCAGCTCTTATACTAGAACCGTCACAAAGGAGATGTATAAAGCAAGCATTCTGAACAGCAGCACTTGTTTAATGCATAATAGTAAGCAAACTAGGGCCATCTACTCAATCCTAATAATACACACTCAGTTATCATCAGTAGACATTCTTATCATCTAACACATAAGTCTCTATCCAACAGATAAGAAACAGACCCCCAGACATTAACAATTCTTGGGATGTGGCATATAAATCAATGTGGGTCTTCTCACCTCTCTGGTTGTGTGGTTCCCCAGGACAGCCGCTCCAAACTTGCCCTGCTTTGCATATTGACCATTTATGCTATTGAAACAAGAATACAACAAATATCAGGATCCCTTTCAACTATGAAGAACCAGCTCTCTGATCTGAAACAGCTAGTATTTGGTCTTTAGGAAAGGTGAGAGGTGGGCAACTTTTAATCTAAAGCTCTTCTGCAATTTCTATTTCTTTGAGACAGGGTCTCATTGGTACAACTCAGGCAGATCTAGGAATCACAGGAAACCTACAGACCCTGCCTCTCAAGTACTGGGATTAAAGGTGAGAGCCATCACACCCAGTCTCAACTTTTTATTCTTCAATCATCTATTATCCATAGTATCCCTAAAACCTCAGGAAGCTGCTGTGGAGGGCCCAAATATTAACAGCATAGACAAGATAATGCTGAGTTTCTCTGAGGAACTAGGTTGCAATGAGCACAGGCTTCTGAGGAAGGACAGGAACTACAGCCTGCTGATCCATGGCCTCCCCAGCTCTGAGAGCTTTCTCTTCCAGCTACTTACTAGCGGTATGCATGCACTGCAGTGGCAAACAGCACTGAGGATGTGCCTGTGGTAGCTGGAGCTGGTTTTGGTGCTGTCTGATTTCCTGAAGATGAAGAAAACAAAGGTGTCACTCATTTTTTTATTTTTAATCTCAAAACTAGCCTCAAAAATCCCACTCCATGCTATACAGCTAGTGTATCAATGCTTTCATTACCACTATCCTCACTGGATCCAGAGATAGCTCTGTGGCCTTGTCAGGTAGTGAGGAAACAGACTCTAAATGACAGTAGATGAGGCTAGACTCACACTAGCCCCAACACCATACATCACAGACAAATTTTCTGGCTGGACAAGAAGTTTGGAAAACAGAGACATACTCTACTATTTTTTTTTCTTTTCTTTTTTTTTTAGATTTATTTTATTTATTATATGTAAACACACTGTAGCTGTCTTCAGACACTCCAGAAGAGGGCGCCAGATCTCGTTACGGATGGTTGTGAGCCACCATGTGGATGCTGGGATTTGAACTTATCACCTTTGGAAGAGCAGTCGGGTGCTCTTACCCGCTGAGCCATCTCACCAGCCCTTTTTTTTCTTTTCAATGCTCTGACAGCTAAGGTATATACAAATAAAGCTATTTCCTCTCTTGTAGCGAGAATGTAGGGTGATAGTGTAGATGAGAGTTCCTGGAAGGAACTCTAGCTGATACGTCCTACAAGGCTGATCAATTGATTAGAAGGTCAGTAACTTGTAGAGGTAGGAGTATTCTTGGAGGTTCAGAGCCCAATTATAACCTATCCTGGGATATCTTCAGCCCCTTAATAGCACTCCCTTGCCCACTCCTATATCTGCTCTAACATCTGGTGACTTAACAGGTGGAGCCTTTTGAAATCTATTGACTTAAAAAAAAAAAAAAAAAAAACACTAGCTCTACAAACCAAAAGGCCAAGAATGTCATCAGATAGCATCTGAGGCTTACAGCAGAGAGTTATCTCAGTCTGTTTGAACCTCATGTCTCCACCACAGAATGTGAAAAGTGTCTTGCTTCATGACTCTCTTTGTTCTGTTCCCATAAAATTTGACCAAACTGTTACCATATTGCAACATGAGATTTGGGGAGACCTCAATCTGTGTTCCAGGACAACAGTGGCTCATATTTGGCCTCAGAATAAACTCTTGTCCCCTTTGAAGTGATGACTATATTTTTGCATCAACATTTAAATCACACTCATTGCCTATATCTATCAAGGGCTTTATATAATGTTTTAAAATAGTATATTAAGGGTAAATTGCATTTTGATATTGTTTTGGTTTTTGTCTGTCTCTCTGTCTTTCTATTGGAGACAGGGTCTCCTTTATGTAGTTCAACCTAGCCTGGAGCTTATGGTCTGCCTCATCTCCTGAGCGCTGGAACCACAGGTATTCACTAACACACCCAGTGCTAAACTCCCCAGATGCATGTCTAGATAGAAAAGTAATGAGAGAACACTAAGGAAAACTCAGTGAGCTTGCTTTCAAAACCTTCTTCTCTCTTATTTTTCTGTTTGAAGACCTCCTCTCAATTTCAGAGTACAAGTACATTGTAGAAAGTCAGATAGACATGAAACCACAATGAAAATAGAAACCATCTAGAACCTTATCATCTAAAATTAAACATCAATAAACTGAAGTGTTTGTTCTGAGTCCTTTCTCTGTACACATAAACTATGAAGTAGCTTTTTTTAGTATTTTAAAACAAAACAAAAAAAAGACTCAACTTGGCCTCTTCCACTTCTCCCTGACTACATTATAAGTCTTCTCTATATTCTCCCAAACAAACCTAGGTGGGTGGCTCACAGCTGCTGCCTGAAATGCTGCCTCTTTTTTTTTTTTTTTGGTTTTTCGAGACAGGGTTTCTCTGTGTAGCCCTGGCTGTCCTGGAACTCACTTTGTAGACCAGGCTGGCCTCGAACTCAGAAATTCGCCTGCCTCTGCCTCCTGAGTGCTGGGATTAAAGGCGTGCGCCACCATGCCCTGCGAAATGCTGCCTCTTGACAGCTACACAAAACACTACTACAACTGACTCTAAGAACTTTCCTCATTTCTTACTGTGCTACATTTCTTTGGGCAGATACCCAATTTTCTCTGTTATACATAATGCTATGAAAAACATCTTTAAAACACACTTTTTTGGGGGCGGTCGACTCTTTTCAGAATTCTGAAAACAGAATTCTGAGATGAAGTAGCATAAATAGCGAATTTGTCTTGGCTCTCCTCTGCCCCAGAGAGCGTCCTTTGGGAATGCCTCAGCAATTTACACTCCTCCCATCAATAGTACAGCTGGACTGCTCCACATCACTGTCGTTTTAAATCTTCACCGAGAAAGAGGACAACAGGAAAGGGGAGTATCATGCCACTGCTGTTTTATGTGACTTTACTGATTACAGGGAAGTGGAAACTAAACATTTCCCAGGATCCAGAAACAGGATGCTAGCTTAGAAAGAATGTGAATGAGCTCTGAAAATGAAGGGACACTGTGTTATTTACTTATGTTCTGGGTGGTATGTTCTATGTTTTCTTACTGTGTTTACAAAGCTATATGCAGTGAAGTTTAGTGTGCACTTTCTGGTTGTATGTAGTACTCTGACAAATCTTTACTCCTGATGAAGCAATCTACAGGAGTGGATGGAGAGGCCAGCGTTACATAATCTACATAAGCTGGACAGAAAAAAAATTCACTAGCTGGGGAGGCCAGTCCAGCCTCCTCCTCAGGGCCAGGGCAGCTTCTTGCAGTCCTCTCAGACTATAATCACCACAGCTCATATCCTGGAAAGGAAAGGCTGCTTCTGCCGGGGACACTGGAAGAGCATGGTCATCATCCTGTGACCCTCCTATTAGGTCAGGATTCCTCCTTCTCTCAAGACAGCGTTATTCTCACTCTTGGTCTTAGCATTCAAAAAGGAAATCTTATAATGTGTAGTCTTGAAAAAAATTTTTTTGAGCAAAGTTTCCTCAACTTAGCCTTCTTGTTCAGGGATGATTAGATATTTTTCTTATCCTCATTATTCATTAGTGAATTTATCTTGAGTCCTTTTTAATCTCTTCATTTAAAAAAAAAAAGGCTTTCTTCAATCAACCTACTGTATCTTTAAAAAAAAAAAAAAGATTTATTTACTGTTATACATAAGTACACTGTAGCTGTCTTCAGACGCACCAGAAGAGGGTGTCAGATCTCATTACCAGTGCTTGTGAGCCACCATGTGGTTGCTGGAATTTGAACTCATGACCTTCCAAAGAGCAGTCAGTGCTCTTACTGGCTGAGCCATTTCACCAGCCCCCAACCTACTGTATCTTTAAAGGTAAAATTTCTGTTTATTTACTCGTGTGCCTTCTAGTTTCTCCTTCACTTGAAAAATAATTTTTCACAGGAAAAAATAAATCTACCTACTTTTATGAAGAAAAAGAAAACAAAAACCATCAAGGGCAACAACAAAACCGGACCCATGTGACTGAATGAGACAGCTGACTCCTGCAGGTCATCTCTGACCTCCAGACCTGTGCATGGCATGCACATGCTTATATACATGCATATATACATGCATATGACTACATACATACACCATGGGGTGAGTCAAGACAGGGTATCTCTGCATAGCTCTGGTTCTCCTGGTATACCAAGCTGGCCTCGAACTCACAGAGATCTTCTTGGCCATGCCTCCCCAGTACTAGGATCAAAGGTGTTATGCCACTACACCCCAGGCAATCAACCCATTTTTTTTTTTAATGAGAAAAAAAAAAAAAAAAAAAAAAACAAACCCAGCTATTTCATCAGATAAGCTTGGGACGGTTTGTTTTCCTCTACACTTCTATGGTCAGACACTTAAGTCAGAGTCAGAATCGCACAGCCAAGGAAGAAAGGAGGGAAATACACAAGGAACACTTAGCCTGAAGTGCTGTGGCAGGGTACAATTCAATCTTGTTCCCACTTCCTAAATCCTTTGTAGTTTGCTGAGTAGTAAGAGTAGAAGTGTCTTTTGAGAAATGTATTTGGCTCTTGAGCAATGCTCCTCAGAATTTCCTGGAGTCTTTTGTGATTAGTCCCCTTAGTCATAACTGAGTTTATGCATTGCCAAGCATGGAGACATATGCTTGCAATCCCAGCCTGTGAGAGGCAGAGACAGGAGGATCTCAAGCTAGAGACCAGCCTGGTCTACATGTTGAGCCCAACAGAAGAAACCAAAATAGAGTTACTTATTTTAGAATTCCATATTACCAAGGACAAAGCGAACATTTTTAAGCTGAAATTTTAAATCAAGAGAAATAAATAATAACTAAATCCCCAAATTTCATGTGGCTGTGTCTGGTGTCATGTGAGATGCCTCACACAGACCAGTTTTTATGGCCTATTTTCCTCTTTTACCAGGTAAGGAACTTCAAAATGGCTAATTTACTTTTCTGGATTCTGGATTCTTCAGCTCTTTTCTGTCTATATAAAGCCAAAGTCCTGTTCTCAATTCATCAGAACACCTCATTTTACTGAATGGTGTTTGTGATTTTAGGGCTGCAAATAAAAGCCAGTTAAGAAAGGTCTTAAAATTTGCTGAAATTTTGTCTTTTGACATTGTTGTTGAGGTAACTCAGGGTGGGGCTCCTAAGGACAGAGCCAGCCACCAGAAAGACAAAGTAATTACAGGATTGGGACTATAGCTTTCAGCTACACTCACCAATTTTAGGAAAGATGGGCTAGAACAAGCTGTATAAAACTCTTAAAGCACAAAGTTTGAAGAGCTTCCAGGTTATAAAGCATAAAAGTGCTAGGGGGTGGTCTGCCCAGAAAGAGGGCGGTGATAAACCCAGAGAAGGGGGTGGTGATTCACTCACAGATGGGGTGGTGGTATAATCAGAGAGGGAGGGTGGTCCACCCAGAGAGGGCCCAGAAACTATGCATCCTTCCAACATACTAAGCCATCCTCTCTTCATTTTTCACCTGGCTATAGTTGCGACCTTATTATATCTTTTCTAATACATAAACAAATATTTTTAAAAAGCAATTTCCCTGAGCTGTATGAGCAATTCCTGTCAACTAATTGAACCTAGGAAAGGATGTCATGGGTCCCTTGGTCAGAAGTACAGATGGCCTGACTAATGAGTGGAATCTTAGACAAAGACAATCTTGTAAGAGTAAACCCTCTATCTGAGGGACCTGACATTATGTCTGGGCAGATAACTTCAGAATTGACCTGAATCACAGGATACTCACATGGTGTCTGCTGCAGAACTGCTTAGTGCATAAGGAGAATCCTACACACCTCTCACACCACACAAGCATGCAGCGCAGAGTACAAGAAAATGGACAGGAGTGTTTGTGTCTTCGCCTTACATGGCCATACATGAGGGATCTGCTTCAACTGCTCCTCAGCATCTTGCCAAGTATCCTTAGACTAGTCAGCATCATTTCTGGCACGTGAAAGGCCCTCCACACTTTGATCTCCAAGTATTTAATATAATGTCCCTCACTACCTACTCTCCTCAGGGCTCTTCTATGACCAATCCCTTATCCTCTTTGGCTTCTTACCTCAAAACAGCAAAGTGTAGACGAAAGAAAAGTTGTAGATCCAGAGTTCAAATTTCAACTCTGCCATTACAGTTGCCTAACCTCATTCCTAAACTGCTCAAAGCCTCCAAAGTCTGGTCATGTCATCTACTTACAGATTACTTCGAGAATGAAATGGCAATCCCTGGGGAGCACCTAAGACAGAATAGGCACCTCAGAAGTGTCAGTCTTTCACTCTCCCATTCTGTCAGCAGATGCTATAACGATCCTGTGTCCTCCATGATGAATGAACCAGATGCAATGATGAGTGCTTCAGGCAGTTTTGGAGACAAGGGGCAGAAGAACTTGCCTGCTACTGTGCTGTCAGTCCCCAACCAAGGGCATCACCTAGCTGCTAGAAACCAGAACCTGAGAGCTTCATCAGGCATTCACTATAGGGGGTAAGCCTAGGCTGATGGGCAGAGAACAGAGGACCTGGTATGCGCACTGTTAACTTTATGTGCTGTTGTAACCAAATAACTGACAGAAGCAACTTAAGGAAGGAAGGAAGGAAGGAAGGAAGGAAGGAAGGAAGGAAGGAAGGAAGGAAGGAGAAGGGGAAGGGGAAGGGGNCCTTCTATGTTACTTCACTTTACAGTGGAGTGTTGCCCAGGCTGGCCTTGAACCCTCAATCCTCCTGTGTAGCTGGGATTACAAGGTTGTGCCACTAGACCCAATTCTTCATATCTACTTCTTATATACTCTATACATTGCATCTACATGATTATTCCTGATGACTCTTCAATATTAGTAAGATACAGACTTGGAACTTGGGCCACCTGGATGGTTTAGTATAAGTAAAGGTATTTGTCACCAATCCTGATCACATGTGCTCAATCTGTAGAAACCATGTGGTAAAACCTGAGAAACAATTCCTACAAGTTACCCTTGACCTCCAAACTTATGCCATGACACACATGTGTGCCTGTGCCCAAGCATCTACACATACATACACAAGCACACACACACACACACACGCGTGCGCGCACACACTCTCTCTCTCTCTCTCTCTCTCTCTCTCTCTCTCTCTCTCTCACACACACACACACACACACACACACACACACACGAAATAAATAAGTGTAAAAAATTTTGGGGGGGCCAGATTTTTAAAATAGTAATAATAATAATTGTTGTTGTTGTTATTATTATTATTATTATTTTGTTTTTGTTTTTGAGTCAGGGTCTATCTCACTATATAGCCCTAGCTGTCCTGGAAATCATGATTTAGACCAGGATGGATTCAAACTTAGAGAAATGCCTGCTTCTGCCTCTGCCTCTCTGCCTCTCTCTGCCTCTCTCTCTCTCTGCCTCTGCCTCCCAAGTTCTAGGATTAAAGGTGTGTGCCACCAGGGCCAGCAATAATTTTTTTTTTCATGTGTATAGATGTTTTGCCTGTTTATGTGTCTGTGTCACATGCATCCAGTGCCTGCAGAGACCAGAAGAGGGCATCAGATTCCCTGGGAATTGTGTTGGAGGATTGTGTGAGCTGCCATGTGGGTTAGGAATCAAACCCAAATAATCAAACCCAAACTAATTCCTGAGCTTCTTTTCCTTAATTACTTACCCAGCCTGTTATATTCTATTATAACAACACAAATCAACAAGAAAATATTGAACTCTCAGATCCAGTCTGGCACTGAACTCTTCTCCAAAGTTACTCTCAGTTTGGGTGTACAAACTCTGCAGCTTCTCAACAATTCAACTCTTCTGCACATAAATATAAATTAGTATTTCATGAAATACATTCAATGTGATTGGACAGTGGACACCACACAGGAGGAACTGCAGTGGGCAAGTCAGCTTCCTGGAGATGGTCTGCCATTTTGCACAGCCGCAATGGATGTACCTGGAGAGGCCTAGCCCAGGGGCTTTGTCTCCAGAGTCCTTCTTGCTGCTGCTGTGCCTTCTTATTTTGTCATTGCTGTGTTCCCCATGTATCTAGCATGGTGTGAGGCGCGGGGGAGACCCTCACTGCCTACAGTCTGGTATGATTGTTTCTTGGGAGACAGACCACTCTATTGGACAATTTTCCTGCAGATCAATACGAAGATGAACTTTCATAATAGTTTTGATGAACTAATGATTTTACAGAATTCTTGTTTTGATTTAAATAGTTTTAGGAAGTTAGGGGTAGTTGATAGGAAGTTTAAGGAGATTGCTTAAGTTGTTTTGCCAAAAAGATCTAATAAAGTTAGAATAAGAGTAGCATGTGCCCCCTCCTCACAGAGTAGTGAGGGCTGCATGGGTTAGAAAAAGAGCAGAGTGACTTTTCATGAATTACAAGCATGTAATTATACTTGGAAGGGAAAAATAGGCTTGGGACAAGTTAATAATCAAAGAAGACATTCATTCTAGGTTGGGTCTGAGTTGCTGGATCGTGTGACCTAGAGATGTGGCCACAGGTTTCCGTGTATATCATGAAAAGACAGAGTTATGAATAAAGAGTAAATAATTCTCTTCTGAGTATAAGACTAGAAAATACATTACTAACAAGTTTAGCTGAACAAAAGTTCAAAAATAAGACATAAGATAATCTGGGTTTTTTGGGGTCTTTTTGTTTGTTTTGTTTTGTTTTTTCAGTTTTGGGGGGCTTTTTTTGGTAAATATAAATTGTCCTCAGCTAAGCATAGGAAAAAACTTGCTACTACAGACTGGCTTGCTTAAACCTTGTTAATCAGTGACAAAAGAATTACAGCTTTGNAAAAAAAAATCCATCTTCATGATGAACTTGTAGAAAGAAAGATGGATGGAAAATGTTTAGTTAGGTATGAATTTCAAAAGAACAATACATAATCAATAATCCTGTTGTAATTTCCTTATGTGTAATGATTTCAATCTGTCCTTGAAGAATATGTTCTTATGATGACTGTTTTGGGAGAATATGCATCTTGTAGATACAAGGTAATCTTTTTTTTTACATAAAGAAATTTTTGTCTTAGGTGGTATAAAAAGGTTAAGAGAAAAAATAAAGTTGTTGGAGCTTGCTTCATCTACCAAACGTGTGTGTGTGTGTGTGTGTAGCTTTGCTCCATCCACTATATATGTGAATGTATATATATATATATATATATATATATATGAAAGGTGGTTAGAACTTGTTGAAACTTCCTTCATCCACCGTGTGTGTGTGTGTGTGTGTGTGTGTGTGTGTGTGTGTATGTGTAGCTTTGCTCCATCCACTATATATGTGTATGTGTGTGTGTATATATATATATATATATATATATATATATATATGTGAAAGATGGTTAGAACTTGTTGAAACTTCCTTCATTCACCGTGTGTGTGTGTGTGTGTGTGTGTGTGTGTGTGTGTGTGTTCCCTCATCCTTTCCCCCAAACCCAGGGAGTTTCTCTCTGGTCCAAGAAAACCACACTTTGTTCCCTCAGAGAAGTCTTCTGAGTGATCAGTCACTGACTCTACCCCTGCCTCAGTTTACTCTGGAAGTTTAACAGTTTGACGCTATTATTTTCTTAAGGAATCTAGTATGCTTCCTTCAAATGTCCTATAAATGGGACCACAGATACTTTAAAGACAGAGAGGTTTAGATGACACTGCAAGGGTAACACCTGAGTGAGAGTAATGCTGACTTAATTAAGACATTAGCACATGCCAAAAGAACATAGAGGAAACTGAGATTTTCTTTACTTTTGGCCATTATGACCTAAAGACTCCCTCCCCTTTCTTTCTTTTTTAAGACAGTGTCTGACTATGCAGCCATAGCTGCCCCAGAACTCTGTATGTAGACCAGGCTAGACTTGAACCACAGAAATCTACTTTCCTTTGCCTGCTGTGGGCTGAGATTAAAGGCCTGTGCTATATGTCTGGCTGAGGCCCCCTAAAGGAGTAAAATTCTGGAAGAGTTGAGCAATATCTTTAACAGTAGTGAAAAACTGTTCAATCTTACATGCACTTTAAATTTTTAGAAACTTATCAGTACTGCTTATGTATGATGTATACACGTTGTGCCATGTGTGTCTGAGGGATCAGAGGGCAACTTTGTGGAGTCCGTTCTCTTCTTCTATCCTCATGTGGTTTATGGGAATTGAACTTAGGTTGTCAAGACTTTATCCACTAAGTCATTTTGCTGGCCCAAAGCTTAAATCTAGATAAGGAATAACTGCTTACACACAAATAATTGGTAATAAAAAGAAAGTCAGGTGGGAGTGCTGCTCAGAAGATCACTACATCTCATTCCTCTCTGTATTACCTGAAGTCAAATATGAAATACTTAGTAGACATTTGCCTATTTCTTCATTTCAAAGTCATAATATAATGGTGGGAAAAGGGATAAGAAAGAAGAAAAAGACATGTCTTTTGATTACTACTTTTAGGTTAACCATTGACTTTAAGGTTGGAGAACTTGGCCATGCCTGGTGGCTCATGCCTTTAGTCTCAGTACTCAGGAGGAAGAAGCAGGCAGATTTCTGAGTCAGAGGTCAGTCTAGTATACATTGTGAGTACCAGGACAACCAGAGCTACACAGTAAGATCACGTCTCAAAAACAAACAAGCAAGTAAACAAACAAAAGGCCCAGGAACTTGAACAGCAGATTATCAGTCACTGAAAACAGCCATCCTAGGAAGCTTCAGTTAGCCTTCAATAGCCTGAGTAGGACCAAGAAAGTCAGAAGGTTAAGTCATACTTAGGGAAGCAGTTTTAAAGTAAACCACATTTATAAAAGGGGAACTGGAAAGAGCTGCGATGTTCACCATCAGATGTTCTACTTCCTTAATAAAACCAATGGAAGAACAGCCAAATCAGAGAATGCACACAAAACTTTCTCTGGTCTTCTTTTCTTCATTTTATGTGTGTGAGTGTTTTGTCTGCATGTATGTCTCTACACCATTTGCATGCCTGGTACCCCAAAAGGCCAGAAGATGGTCTTGGATTCCCAGGGACTGGAGTTACAGACTGTTGTGAGCCACTATGTGGATGCTGGGAATCAAATCCAATTCCTCCAGTGCTCTCAACCACTAGGCTACCTCTCCAACTCGTTTTTTCCTAGTCTTACTCTTAAGTTTGATTCTGTTTTCCTAGCTACTACAGGGGACAAAAATTTATCTGTGTGTAGCTTTCTCTGTTGAGTCTTTTATCATCAAATTGTCTGTTTTCTATGCCTTGGACCCACAGTCATATGTGTAAAGTATCTTCAATTCTTAGTTAAGCCTTCCTGGGAAAGGAGATTGAGACAGGAAGAACTTATCTTGGGTCAGGAATCAGGAGAAGAGCACATGACTGTCACTGTCTGCCTCGTCAGCAGCAGATTCTTTGATGCATGAAAGTTGGGAGCCTTAAAATACCTTCATAAACTTTCTTCAAATATTCTCACATACTAAAGATTATGAAATTAAAATATACCTCGAGACTGGGTGTGATGGCACATGCTTTTTTAATCCCATCATTCCGGGGAAAGACAGGCAGATCCCTGTGAGGTCAAGGTCAGCTTGGTCTATATAAAGAATTCCAGCCAGGGTTTCATAGTGAAACCATATCCCAAATAAATATACAAACCTTGAAGATATTCAAAAGGCCCCATACACAGGCATACATAAAACAGGCTGTAGCTGAATGTCCAGCCAACAGCAGCAGAGGCTGTAAATGTTTCAGGTAACATAGGAAAGATAGGAAACAATGCCCACTTAACTCAAAAGTAATGGAGCAACTAAATGAATTCAAAGTGGGGCTAAGTAGGTGCAGGCATTCCCAGGGGTCCCAGGAGAATGAGCTGGTGAGAGCAAAATGCAGAGCCCTCACTGCGTGCCAAAAGATCCTAAATACTGAAGACCAAATAAGAGGGGCTGGAGATATGAATTCATGAGTAAAGTGCTTACTGTACTGAGTTCAGATCCCCAGCGACCACAAAAAAAGACAAGTGTGGTGATGGGTGGATACTGGGAGCTTGCTGGACAACCAGTCTAGTCAAAATGGAAAACTCAGGTTCAGTGAGAAAACCTGTCTCAAAAACTAAAGTGGAAGTCTACAGAGAAGGACCCCTGATACTGAACCTCTATCCTCAACAAAGATGTTCACAACATGCATACATGCATACATTTCACACACACACACAAAATCAAAAGAAAGCCAGTCATTTTATGGTCACTCCTGTATTGAATGCCCAGTATTCTAGAAGATTAATAATTATTGGTAGGATGACTGGCATATTGATGTGTCTGTCAGTCATTCTTAAGTAGGTTCATCATCACTATGCACACAACTTGTAAATCAGATGTTCAAAAAAGAGCTCTGCAAAGATGTGAGCTTTGTAGTTAACAAGTCTGAAGGGAGACAAGAGGTCCACTAGGACAACGCAAGGGAAAACACTGAGTTAATTATTAAAGGGGAGGGGGATGGATCTTGCCTGCCATTGAAGACTTCTCCCCCAAGATGGTATATATGATGTTTGAAAGCAGAAGAAAACGAATACAGTCTTTCCCATTGGCTTTACACCTTAGGGTTTAAAAGGCATAATTTCGCAGGCACTTCGTGAGCAATCAGTGTGCACCAGGAGTTACTGTTCTGAGACCTTGGCAGAAATGAGCAACATAAGCAGTTCGGTCAGGGCTTAGATTTCAGTAGGTCCCATGTGCAAACTCGTGGAAATAAGGAAGATAAAGCAGTCTATTCCGCCCGGGATTGTGAGAGCAGAGAATCATCAAAAAGGTAACCTCTGAAGTAGGCTTTGAAGGATGCCAGAGATGACCCACCAGGTCCTGGTTCAAAGTGTCACGATCCTGTTCACGGGGAACAGAAAGTCTCTTGAGTTTACAGCTCATATATTTATTATAGGAGCTGACTCCTATATAAACTCCGAGGCAGGCAGTCTCCCCAGCAATCCTCTCCATTTCACTGGAGAAAACTGTGATTCACAAAGCAAAAGGGTGTCAAGGGAGGTACCAGGTCCTGACCCCAGACTGGCCGATGGGACACCGCTACTCAGAATGCGAAGGCTGAGCGATGGAACGTGCGGAGGGTCTGTCTAGACCCGGAAGTTGGGAAGAGGCCTGAGAAGAGCCGGACCCCTGCAGCCACCCGCCAGTCTCTCAGCCCAGAGCTCCGGCCCCGTTCCTCAATCACTTACCCGCCGCTTGGCGAGAGGAAGTCGGTATCATCCTCGTCTCCGGCACTGAACATCACGTCGGCTTTCGCCCCGCTGAAGGGAGGAGGAAGTTGGATGTTCCCAGGGCCTGTCACCGCCGGTAACGTAAAATGCCGTGGCGGCGAGCTGCTTTCCGGCAGGACAAACTCTCTCAGGGTAGTGAGGCCCAGAGGAGACCCAGCGGTGGAGGAGGTGGAGCAAAGGCAAATGAGGAGGTGAGCTCCCAGTGACGCAAGGCCTCGCCAGCCCTCCGAGGGGTGGAGTTCCTAGGTTCTGAGCGATGATTGGTCGGATCACCTAGGGGGCGGGTCCAGGGCGGGAATCCGCGGCCTTTACTGCGGTCGTGGGACACGTCGAGCCGGGCAGTAGAGGCGGGGGCTTGGTAGAAGTCCAGACCTGGTTAGGGGATCCACTTCTGAGAGGAAGACTCAGGCGGCGGGGCTTACCCTGTGAAGGTAAGGCCACTCCCCTTTCTTTCCCAAACCTGGCGTGTTCGCTGTCCTTTTCCCTCCCGAACCCTGGACCCCCCGTAGCTCCCTTGGGCAGGGCGGAAGGAGAAAGAGCCCGGGACTAGAAGTCATGGGATCTGAGCCGTGCAGTAACAGGGACCCTACAGACATTGCTGTTATGACCTTAGGGCATGGTGCTCAGTGCCTCAGTTTCCCCATCTACGCAAAGGACCGCGTGTCCAGTGTCTCCATATGCGGTTTGGCAAGGTTTTAAATCTCTGAAATCATCGAGTCCGATCCGGGTCTCTTCGTAATAAACTGATTTGCAGGCAAGAAAACAGGAGAACTAGCCACTTGGGTGATTAGTCCGAGGTCACACAGAGTAAAGGGCAGACCTGGTCCTTTGTATCAGGGTTTAGAGAGCTGATGAGTGAGGAAGCCTGGCCCTTAACTAGACTGTGTGGCATACGACTTGGGAAAGGACCCTGTTTCTAAAGTCCAGATAGGAGAGGTCCAGAAGAGCTGGGATATTCGGGAGAGTGGACGGGACTTAGAAGGTAGAAAGTCCTCAGCCCAGTTTTGCTGAGCTGAGTTTTGCTGAGCTGAGTTTTGCTGCCAAGGTTTTAAGTCAACATTAGTTGTCGCTGACTTCACTGCCTCCAGTTTTCGCCCTCACTGTGCGTCTTTCTTCTGTATTTCTTTGGTTAGCCTGGTTTTTTTGTGTGTGTTGTTTTTGTTTTTTTTTAACCATCTTGCTTAGCCACGATGTTCTCATAAGAGTTCTTTCTGGTTTTCTTCCCAGTCAAGTTGGTAAGGACCCCTTTCCCGAATGCTTTAGTCTCTTCTGATGATACTGAAGAGACTGGAAGCTCTCTCCCAGAGAACTTTGTACCTCTTGGCACTTCCCCTGTGGGGCTTTTTATTGCAGTTTTTGAACTACTAACTTGTAAGTCTTCTTGCCCACAGTGGATTCTCATTAATTTTTTATTAGATTGAATAATATAACTTAGCTTTGTTCCCTTGTTCCTTAATTTACTCTCGTTTTTTTTCCCCCTGTGCGACCCAAAGAGCCCAGCAGTAGCTCTTGTCTTTTATAGGTAGCTTCCAGAAAGATAAAAATGCTGTACTGGCTGTGAACTGTCTGGGTTGCTTGGTCTCTTTTGTTCATTGAAGGTGACTGTACTATTGTCTAAAACTCCAGGGGAGGGGGAAGGGGAAATAGTGTAGTT
Source organism: Mus minutoides (assembly GCA_902729485.2). Taxonomy (NCBI): domain Eukaryota; kingdom Metazoa; phylum Chordata; class Mammalia; order Rodentia; family Muridae; genus Mus; species Mus minutoides. Next base: position 60,630 of record CACVCL010020530.1, on the reverse strand, counting down.
AGAAATATTATATGTTACTTACAATTTTTGTGAGTAAATTATTCCTGTTTATCTGCGGATAAGGCTGCTGGTCTGCTTCCTGTGTTTATTTTACAGATTAAGATGGTTAAAGGAGTGAAATCTGACTGTTAAAGCAGTGATAAGCTGGAATCTGTGCGGTAGGATTGGAGCCTGTAGCAGTTGCTCTGTTTAACTTGTGAAACTGAGTGGGTAGGGATGAATGGATAAGTTCTAACCCTGCCCTAGGCCTGATCACTCCAGCACTAAAATATTTCAGGAATGTTTTCCTTATTTTTATTTTCTTTTTTTCTTTTATTCATTTATTTATTTATTTATTTTGGAGATGGTCTATTTATGTAGCTCTAACTGTCCTAAAACTCATTATGTAGACTAGGCTATCCTTGAACTCTCACAGAATTACACCTGCCTATGCCTCTCCAGTGCTGGGATTAAAGACTATATCACTATACTGGATTTTAGCAGGGTTTTTGTTTTGTTTTGTTTTGTTTTTGTTTTTCGAGACAGGGTTTTTCTGTATAGCCCTGGCTGTCCTGGAACTCACTTTGTAGACCAGGCTGGCCTCGAACTCAGAAATCCGCCTGCCTCTGCCTCCCGAGTGCTGGGATTAAAGGCGTGTGCCACCACGCCCGGCAGCAATTTTTTTTTTTTAAAGCAGAGAGCAAAACCGAAGAAAGCATCAGAGCTCTTCCCCTGCATTCTGTGTGGAGGTGTCTCTCTCTGGTGGGTGTTTGAAATGGACAAGGTGTACAAGAAAACAGGAGAACTAGCCACTAGGGTGATTAGTCCGAGGTCACACAGAGTAAAGGGCAGACCTGGTCCTTTGTATCAGGGTTTAGAGAGCTGATGAGTGAGGAAGCCTGGCCCTTAACTAGACTGTGTGGCATACGACTTGGGAAAGGACCCTGTTTCTTTAGGTATTCAGTAACCCTAAAACTGGTGTGTTTGGTGATTGGGACATTGTAGGCAGGCATATATGATCTTGAATTTCATTAGCAACATAACAAAGGGAAAGCTGGAAATGGGTCTTCCTCAGTCTTTCAGGCTTAGAATTGGAAATATAAGATCTGGTGCATCTGGAAAGCCAGTCCTCCTGGATTAAAATATCCAGATGACTACTATTGGAATTGGAGTCAGGAGACCTGAACTCCTGTCCCCCAGCCTTGATAACTCACTGAGTTTGGGCCAGGTTCCCTAAACACCTTTAAAAAAAGGAACATATCAGATGTAGACACATCTGCTGAGAACTGGGAGTTCAAGGGTAAGTAATAAATACAATCTGATGTCAAGTTTGAGTTCAGTGTTTTTGTTCATTTTCTTAACCGTACAGCTCTGAAATATGTATAAAATGTATTGATCATCAGGTGTAGTGGCACACCCCTGTAATCCTAACATTTAGGAAGCTAAGGTAGATGTATCTCTAAGAATTAGAAGCCAGACTGGTCCACATAGTAAGTTCCAGGTGTATACATATATGTGTGTTCATATGTTTGTATCATTCCCCAAAGATTAACTAGGAAACAGCAAATTTATTAATTCCTTTCAAGTCAAGTTTACAAAAGATAACAACCTTTATATCAGGCAAGTTGATATTAATCTCCTCCAGTGGTAAAGAGATATGGATTAAATGGAGATTAAAAGTGTTTCTGTAGTATTCTAGTCACTCAAGTTACTAAAAGCAGAAATATTATAATACACCTAAAGAAACTTCACCTGAGAGTCTACTGTGTGTAATGCTAGATTTTGTGTAGGTAGCAAATGAACCCTCTAAGAAATTACTGTAGACTATCAAAGGATGGAGAGATCATATCTCTTCAGTATAATCTCAGTCATTATAATCCAAAGGGAAACTGGATTGAAGTGTTTGTTTTTTGTTTATTTGTTTGTTTGTTTTTCAAGATAGAGTCTCTCTGTGTAGCCCTGGCTATCCTGGAACTCACTCTATAGACCTGGCTGGCCTCGAACTCAGAAATCCACCTGCCTCTGCCTCCCAAGTGCTGTGATTAAAGGCATGCTCCACCACTACCTGGCTGGATTGAAGTTTTAAGATATATACCAGTGCCCTATGTAATGTTTACCATGCCTTACCTCAAGCAATCTGCATAACACCTTGTTCTAGGGATTAAACATTTCCTTTATATCCTCTAAACTAGCTGAAGTGTAGGGTTGCATAAACAGTTTGAAGATGAGTAGGATTCCAGGAGGAAGCTGGGAGGTCTGGTTTCCCAGGTTGAAAGGGCAGCTTTAGCAAATACAGGTAGATTCATGTTTCCATGGTACCAGCGATTGGATCCAGGGTTTGGCACATGCCTGGCAAGCATTCTGTCACTGAGCTACACATCACCACCCTAAGGGGCTTTGCAAATGTTGTCACGACAAGGGTTACCCTTTTACCTGCTGTGCTGATTATGACTGGCGAAAGTATGGAACTATACACATTTTACATGTCTTACTCCAGCTTAAAACACAAATATCCTCTGTGAGTTTGTTGTTTTTAACCTAATACCTCAACTTTTATTTGAAATGTGGTTCTCAGAGATCAACAGACTATGGACAAATTGTATCTCGCTGCCTGTTTTTGCAGTTTTGTCTTACAGTGGTTCCTCATACTGGGAGAAAAAAAGTCTGATGCCTGGGCCGTCCAAGAGGAACGCTTTCTCCTGGAAAGAGATTTAAACTTGTTAGACACAGTTTTTGTTTATTACAGAAGACACAATAATATAGAGACTATACCTTGACTATTACTGCTTTCAGGCCCTCTACTGAAACTGCCTTCACTTCAGAATCCTGAAGGCAGATTGTGTGTGTGTGTATGGGGGGGAGGGGGCTATAACTGGATTTTTTTTTTCCTTTTCCCAGTGTGGCCCACATGGAATAAATCTCTTCTTTGTAAGTTAAATTGTTTAGGAATTCTTTAAGATTCTTTTCTGAGTGTTCGAGGTAATATACACAGAATTAAAAAATAATATTTAAAAGCAACCCAAAGCCATATTTATTAGAGTCCAAGGTGACAAGTTTCCAATTAGATCAGCAGGAAATGATTTATACTCTACATGACATGATTAATATTTTTGGCTGGTTGGCTTGATTTTCAGACAGGGTCTCAGTGTGTGTCCCCGGCTATCCTGGAGCTATGCCAACCAGGCTTTCCTCCAAGTCACAGAGGTCCACCTTCCTCCGCCTTTCTAGTGCTGGGATTAGATGCAAGACATGATTAACATTTTAAAAATCTGGTTAGTTTAGGTGTTTGTAAAGGAAAAGTTAGCCTTTCTTGGGTAGGTAGCCCCTTTTTCCTAGTAATCCTAGAACGTGGGGTCATGCAGATTGGTTGAGGTGAGGTAAGGCATGGTAAACACTACTTAGTGCATGATAGTAATCTTAAAAGCTTCAATCCATTTCCCTTTGGATTGTAATCTCAATTTCGAGTTGAGCAAAACAAAGATTCCAAACTGTAAATAAACTGAAATGAGTTGTGAAGGTAATAATTAGTGTGAGAAGTCTCTGATCCCTAGCTGGAATGGTGGCCTGTAATCCCAGCACTGGGGAGAGGAGGAGTTTAAAATCAGAGAGGTCAAATAGATAACAAGGTTGCGGCCAGCCTCTGTGTGCCTGCCTGTGTGTGTGTGTGTGTGTGTGTGTGTGTGTGTGTGTGTGTGTGTCTTGTGTCTTGTGTCTTGTGTCTTGAATGTTTCTGCGCTTCAGGTCATTCTTTTGCCCTCTTGTTTCTAACTTGGCTTTGTTGTTGAGTTTTTGTCCCAGGAGCAATACAAGAGGGAAAAGATGACACAGTTATCACTAGCAAGTTGAAATGTTTATAGTGACAGGATTTCAACTGATGTCAAGTAAATCACCCAGAAAACTCTGCCTTTTAAATTTGCAAGGCAAGCTTGACTGGGCAGGGAGTAGGACAATAGGAGGTTGGGTGCTCATGCCTATACTCTCACATTCAGCTCTTTGCACAAAAAATCCATCTTTAAAACAGGTCTCCTATTCTTTGTAACTAAGTATGAAGTCTTATACTTAATACATTACAGTATTAAGTACACACACACACACACACATATACACACACACCTTATAGTAGTACTGGGAAGAAAATGCTTTTGAAGTCCCATGGCTTTGAGTTGTATCATTTTATGATTTAGGTAAAATCCCCACGCAGAGGAGGGGCCCATCCTTAGGAATGCAAACCCCGCCGAGAAGGAAGGGGCTGAGAAGGGTCCACCCTACCTCTTTTCCTTTACACAATGGCCCAGGGTTTTGTACACAACCTGCTTTTGTAGGCTGAGGACATTATGCAATGCAGCATGAGATGGAAGTCTGCCTCTCAAAAGTAAACTTGGAAAAATGGCTTGAGAGCAAAACATTAGCAGCACATTAATAATGGGCCTTTTCTAGCCTTGCTGAGCCCTTCCGATTAGTTCTTGGTAAAGAACTATTTGGATCGATCTAATTTTCAAGCAGTTCAGAGCAGTGGAATGCAGTCATTTGGTTTCTTTTGGCTTCTGAAGTAAAAGGGGAAGGCTGTTAACTACGTACCCGTAGTCTCTTAGCTTTTTCTGCTTTTTAGAGGTCTCACCATGTAGACCAGGCTGACCTGGAACTCAAAGATCCACCTGCCGCTGCCTCCCAGGCACAGTTAAGATCTGAGCCATCATCCAGGAGCAATTTTTTGTTTTCATTTGTTCTCTCTTTTTTTTTTAATTGTTTGTTGTTGTTTTTAAATTGTTCATTGCTGATAGGATGTATGTTTATATATGTGAGTACACTGTCACTATCTTCAGACACACCAGAAAAGGGTATCAGATCCCATTACAGATAGTTGTGAGCCACCACATAGTTGCTGGGAATTGAACTCAGGACCTCTGGAAGAACAGTCAGTGTTCTTAACCGCTGAGCCATCTCTCCAGCCCCTTTGATAATGTCATCTTTTGTTAATTAGTGGTTTGATGGAACACCAGTTCTTATTATATATTTAATTGCAGTTTTCTACTGAATAAAAAGCACAATTCAACTGTTTTCTAATTTCTGTTTCATACCATATCCTGGGCACATCCATTGACATCCTCTGTAACTAAAGAACAGATTAAACAAAGACCTTGGGTTTTAGCAAGTACAGTCTGCCTTTGACTACAGCAAGCAAGTAGTTGAAGAAATGCTTTGCCCCTACATGTGTCTGAGTAGCTAGTACTCTTTAAATCAAATGACCAAAAGCTATATACTTTGGGAAGAGGAAACAGGAAGATCAGGAATTTAGGATTGTCCTCAGCTACACAGTAAATTCAAGGCCAGCCTAAGCTATTTATTTATTTTTGTATGCAGGTGTGGGTATGGGCATGCATATATGTAGAGATGAAAGTACAACTTTGTTGAGTCCGTTCTTTCCTTTCACCATTATTGGATTCTGGGAATCAAACTCAGGTCTCCAGGTTTACTCAACAAGTGGGTACTGAGGCATCTCACTGGTGTTTGGGTTGTTTTGTTTTGTTTTCCTTAATGTCACATAGCTAATATGTGGCAATCTTTAGTCTGTGAAACATAATGCAGTCTTGGCTCCACTCTGATACTATATGTAAACCATTCTGAAATCTTTAGATAAATAATACTTGAAATAGTTCTAATTACGGGACTGAAACCACACCCACACCCAGACTGCAGTGGAGCAGTAAGAGAAGGAAGAAAGCAGTCATGTCGTGTTTGCTGGTTCCGGGATGTGGCTTAACCACAACAAAGGGTAGCAGAGACTTGGAGTCCAGTGTCCAGGAGATCCACTTCCCAGTGGACTTGAGACCTTCTGCCATTGCATAACTAAAAAACCTTTCAGTTTGTTTGTCGTATCAAATTTGAGTTGTGTATGGGGAACAGACAAATAAAGGCTTTCTAAAGCCCTTTGTAAAGAATGTATTTCTATACCTGATCTCCTTTGTGTGGAAAGGTGAGAGTGGGCCAAAGGAAAGAGCCTCTGTAGTGCTTACTGCCAAAGCAGAATGTGTGGGCTCAGAAACCCCCCTGCTTAGCCACCTCCCAGCAAACCATCTGGAGACATCATGGAGGGCAGAGCTTAGAGTCCCTTCATAGAAGCAAATGTAAAGTTGGCTAAGGAAGGATGTTAATGTCATTCTCTAATAGCATGTGCCTTGGTTTCTCCATGTGGAAAATAAGGGAATTGGGCTGATCATTTAATTTTTCAAGTTGTAAACTTGTGTATATAAACTTGTGGTTTCCTCTTTAAAATACATTTATAAATCATCGTATGGTGTGTTCTGCTCCTCCTCCCAATCTCATACTATGTCTGGAAGGTCATCCTATAAAGTTGTATATACATTCCTTACTCTTAAATGGCTGTAGAGTATTCGGTTTCCTGGAAATATGATAGCTAATTTAATCAGTGAACACTTGGTTGTACTTACAGTGTTTTGGTGTTTCAGACAGTCCTATAGTGCATACCTTTGTACATATGACAGTTTACATATTTGCCTGTAGGATAAATATTTTGAGCTGTTTCGAGGTGTCAGGGGATATATGCAGGAAACTGATAACTGAAGGCTGACTTATGGTTTGCAGGGTTTTAATCGCCAGTGCACAATGAAAGAAAGGGAAAACTGTTTGAAACCTGTTAATCTCTATTACTTAGAGACCAGGTCTTCAGTGGGGACCTTGTATAGGTCATTCTGTCAGCCATGAAAGGACAGATGCTGCCATCTATGCTGCCATCCTCAGCAGCCCAAGAAATTCTCTGAAACGTATAGGAACATTAAAGGTACTTTAATATGGGCTCAAATATGAAGATTAAGAGAAAGACAGACAGATGTACTTAAGCTTCCCAAATGGAGGGAGGGAAAGCAAGATGGACCCAAGTATGGGTGTGAGCTTCCCCAAGAGAGTATGTAACCAACTCTAGATTAGCCATATCTCATTTTGACGATTCAGTCTTTAAAAAGTTGCTAAGAACCTTGTTTTCTTTTCTCTTTTGATAAGTGAGGTGGCTCTGCAGAGGCCTTGAACAGACTTATGAGCTGATAAAGCAAAACTAGGAGCCACTAGTATTGCATAAGGGGATTGTTTAGCACATGTCCCTTTCCTGTAAATGGGATTTCTGCATAATCACAAACTAGGACCGTGTCACAGTCTAGACATTTTCTTTTCTTTTTTTTTTTTTTTTTTTTTTTTTTTTGGTTTTTCGAGACAGCCCTGGCTGTCCTGGAACTCACTTTGTAGACCAGGCTGGCCTCGAACTCAGAAATCCGCCTGCCTCTGCCTCCCGAGTGCTGGGATTAAAGGCGTGCGCCACCACTCCCGGCTAGACATTTTCTAATGCTTTTCAATATGACATTCCTTAAGAGCTCATTTACAAGGTGACTATATTCTAAACTTAGAAAAAGGAACCATGTCCCAGGCATACTTACCTTACTTACATATAGGAACATCCGCTCTTTACAGCAATGCATGGAGGGACAGAGACTATAAATAGCACTATGCTGATGTGGTTTCACCTCTTCTCAGACGTTGTAATAATTACGGGATAACTTTGTTATAATGTGTGGCTGGTGACTGTCTGAAGTATCTGACACCTTCACAGCTGTGTCTTTTTGAGGTGAGAGACCATAAAGCAGGTCAGAAGTGTCAGCCAATAACAACTTTTTCTTCATAATAATAATGATAATAATATTTTTTCTTTTTTTATTTTGAGTCAGGTTCTCTTGTGACTAGGCTGGCCTCAAATTCCTTAAGTGAAGGACAACCTTGAGCTTTGGATCCTCTTGTCTCCACCTCTGGGGTCTTAGGAGTAGAGGCACATATGTCACTACGTCCAGTTTCTTCCCCCATACTTCCTTAAGCATAGCCGTAACCTCCTTCCTCACTGCCTTCATTTTGCTGCTCAGTTCCCAAGGCATTTCTGAGATTTGCTGTGTGCTTTTGCAGCTTTAAGCCAGAGCCTCCTGTCATTTTTGTGTGGATTTCCGGTGGCCCCTGGGGCAGAAGGTACCAAATCAAGTAATCTAGCTTGCTGCCCCTTCCAGATTCCTGCCTGTCCTTTTCTCTGCACAGCTTTGTCGCCTTTCAACTCCTCGTCTCTGTATAGTCTAGAGAAAAGACTAAAGACTACCTTGAGCTGTGTGTGAGTGTGTGTATGTCGCAGTCATGCATGAAAATGCCTTTCTAGTTTCCACTGTCACTCTTGGTTAGAAATTTGGAACATTGTTTTGCTGCTGTGGAGAGAAGCACACACAGTGGGCACGGCATATGGAGTATATGGAACACGTACCCTTTCACTCCCATAAAGCTCACTTTATAAAACCATAAAACTCCAAATAAGGAGATAACTTTTTGGTTTTGGTTTCATTTTTGTTTGTTTGGGGGTGTTGGGTTTGGTTTGGTTTGGGTTTTTTGTTGATATTGTGGTTTTGGTTGTTGTTGTTGTTGTTGTTTTGAGATAGATTCTCTTTATTATGTAGCTCAGACTAACCTGGAACTAAGTATGTAGACCAGGCTGGCCTAAAACTCACAGACTCACCTGACTCTGCCTCTTAAATGCTGGGATTAAAGGTGTACGCCATCACATCTGACAACTATGAACCCTTACAGTCACCAAGATATACAATACAGTAAGAAGATACAATTTGGTTAGTATTGACTTTTTGAATTTTAGAATAAAATTCACATGTTGACCAGTCTCTAAGCATTCATAGTCTTTCTGTGGAATGGCTCCAGTGAACTCTGAGGGGTAAGCACTAACCAGGCCAACTGTTGAACTACCACTCCTAAAAATTAGAGGACAGAATTGTAAACTAACACATGGCTTCCCTGGGTACTCCAACTAAAGGTTCTCAGAGATCTGCTTGCCTAAGTGCTGGGATTAAAGGCATGTGCCGTCACCACCTCCTCCCAGCCTTTTTTAAAAGAAGTAATAGTTTGGGATGGTTAGGGGGCAGGATTTGTTGTCACTTGTTTTTGAGACTGTTTCTTCCTCTGTCCCTCTGGCTGACCTCTAACTCTCAGAGATCCTCCTGCTTGTGCCTCCCAGTGCTGAGGTTAAACGGATGCACCATGGCACCTGACAATGTAATGACTCTGAATGTTCCTGGAGGACTTACTGGATTTTGGCACTGGGCTTGAATGTTTACATCCACTTTGTCTTGATACAGATGCTGTTGCCTCTTCTCTGTTTTACTTATTTATTTTGATTGTCTGAGGCAGTGTCTCACTCAGTGTTTAGCCCAGGATATCCGTGTAGCCCTCCTGGCTCAGCCTTATGGATGCAGGCTGGAATTACAGCCATGATCCACCGCACCCAGCTTTGTCACCCCTATTAGTGGGAATTAGCCTCTTCTCTTATGCAGCTACCACAGTGGAGTCTTGATAATATCTCTTACAGCAATCCTCTGAGATAAATTACTCTATTTTCCCTGTTTCAGAGCTGAGGCACAAAGCTAGTACGTAATTTGCCCATGGGCACACAGCCAGTAAGTACCACCGTACCATCCTACCCACTGGAAAGTGAATACAGATCGCTTGCAAATTTGCAGAATTATCATAACTAAAAAGGAAAAGTGTCTCTTTCCTGTGCATAGCTTCCTTGTTTTTAAAACCGGAAAGGCAAAACTCCAGAAAGTATTCGATTTGAGGCCAGCAAGGCATGGTTTAGGGTAGAAGCACGTGGCAGCAGGTTTCTTTGCCTGCTGAACTATCTCACGGGCCCATCTGAAGAGTAGCTCAATGTATTATACTTCCCTCACAACCATAGAACAGAGACTGAATGGAGTTAGAGATTACTGTGACCTGTCATTTGGATGCTAGAAAGAACAACCAGTGCTCTTAACCGTTGAACCATCTCTCCACCCCTTGCTTCTTTTGGTTGGTTGGTTGGTTGGTTGGTTGGTTGGTTGGTTTTTGAGACAAGGTCTCACTAGGTAGACTAGGCCGACCTTGAACTTACTATGTAGCCCAAGTCAGCCTGGACCTCATAACCCTGCCTCCTTAACTCCCTGGGTTTATACTCGGCAATGTTACTGGTAATTCTGATCCAAGTAATCTTTGGACTTTGAGAAGCACCTGAGTTAGGAAGAATGTGATTAGCATTTATTATTTATTGTGTATGTTATTAGGGTAGCAGTTGCTTTCATGTATACATTTATGTTTGATTTTTATGATGTTGTGATGTTATTATCCCAGTTTTATGTGTTCGTATATGAGTTCCTGTCTGAGTTCCAGTGTTGAGCGGTGCACCTGGTCAGCAGCCCATCTCTGGAGGCAGTCTCCACTTTGGCAAAATGCCTCTCAGAGGAGATGATTATCTGAGAGTGAACTGCAAAGTGCAGATGATCTGTGTGTGTGATAAGTAAATGCTAGAGCCTCGGAAAGGTTGGAATGTTGAAAGCGTATCAGCTCTGGGGCGTTTAGAAAGGCAAGTGTGTTTGCTTTATGGAAACTGCTGTCCACATCTGAACTTTTAAACTGAATAGGTACTAAAGATAAATTATCCCATCCTTTGACTAAGAGAACTATAAAAGGAGGTTAAATTGCTTAATGTATAAGGAAAATAATCAGGGCTAGAACTAAAATTTCTAATTGTAGTTATCATAAAGGTTCGGGTGGCCTTGAACTCACGTTGCCTGGGAATTATGTAGAGAAGTGTGAAGTCTGAGTGGGAATTATTTTCTAGCTGTGTGAGAGAAGCTAGGGATGCTATTAAACATCCTGTAACATGTGGCAGTTTGTAATAAAGGATTGTCTAGCTTAAAATGTCAGTGAAACTGAGACTAAGAAGTGTTTTACACAAAATAATTCTGCATGGTGAGGTTGGAACAAATATCCAACTTGTGAACTCAGTCTCCCATGTTGTCCGTTGTCTTTAAAGCAGGATATTAAAAACTGGAGCTCCCTACTGCTAGCCACTGATACTGTGGGGGAAAGTGCAAGTGAAGCCTGAGGTTTGTGTTACTGTAAAAAGTGTTCTGGTGTAACAGAGTCATGAGGTCCAGTGAGAAATTATTAAGCACTTGCCGTTTTTATATTCTGCTGTGTGTTCTTCCTGGAACTTAGTCTACCTGTGTTTCATTTGTTTGCTTGACTGTCTAGCTGGCTGGCTGACAAGTATCAGATTTGAATGGTTTATGCAAGTGCTTAGAATTTAGCACAACTTCTGAACATGGTACTTACTGCAATCCTAAAGACCATGGACTGTTTAAACAATTATTCCAGGATCCAAAAATGAACAGAGCCAGAATTTGAATGCTGTATAACACCATGTTTGTGTCTCTCCCGGCTTGTACTTGTGAAGAACGAACTCAGTTACCCTTCAGATACAATGAATAGACTCCTGACTGATAAAGTCCTTTAGCTGATACTTTTTAACTCTTTCCCCAAGAACAAAGGAACAGCCACTTCAATCTCATTAACCTCTTCTCTCCCTGACTGTGTTGTTGACCTTGGAGGCCCTGGGTGCTTCTCTTGCCTCGGTGGGACACTCTCCTACCCATATACCAAGCTCTAATAATTTAGCAGTTCTGTTTTGTTTTGTTTTGTTTTGTTTTGTTTTTGTTTTTCGAGACAGGGTTTCTCTGTCTAGCCCTGGCTGTCCTGGAACTCACTTTGTAGACCAGGCTGGCCTCGAACTCAGAAATCCGCCTGCCTCTGCCTCCCGAGTGCTGGGATTAAAGGCGTGTGCCACCACGCCCAGCAATTTAGCAGTTCTTAAATGCCACCTCTGAAAAGAGTCCTCATGTTATCTTCCTCCCTGCCCCATTCTGTCCAATTTTGTTCCTTCCTGGGTCTTCCATTTACAGATGTTTTTCCCTTTATCCACTTATCATAAATTGTGTATACCTACACATATTTATTTGCTTCTATAGTTAAGGAGGGTTTTCTTTCTTAGGGGAGCTCCCCAAAAGCAAATAGCTTGTCATTTTTATCTAGTTCCATGTAAATGGATATTAGAATCTACATGGATTTTATAAGAATTAATAAATACTTTTGCTTTGTGCAGAGGGGAAGACTCTTATGTAGCAGAGGCTAGCCTAGCACTCACTGTGTACTGAAGATAATTTGAACTTCTGGTCCTCTGTTCTTACTTCCTAAACACTAGGAATACAGACAAGCACCACCATGCCCTATTTATGTGGTGCTGCTGGGGATGGAGCCCAAGGTTTCCTACATGCTGGCAAGCCCTCAACCAAATGGGTGAGCTTCATACACAGCCCAACAGATCCCTTTGAAAGACTGCTGGTAGAATGTTCTTCCAGAAGCTGGAAGGTAGTGGAAGGAATTAGAAAGTTACTTGTCCTTGAGGAACTTAGGGAGTATATATGATATTTTTTTCTTTTTCTTTTTTTTTCTTTTTTTTTTTTTTTTTTTTTTTTTTTTTTTTTTTTTTTTTTTTTTTTTTTTTTTTTTTTTTTTTTTTTTTTTTTTTTTTTTTTGGTTTTTGAGACAGGGTTTCTCTGTATAGCCCTGGCTGTCCTGGAACTCACTCTGTAGACCAGGCTGGCCTCAGAAATCTGCCTGCCTCTGCCTCCCAAGTGCTGGGATTAAAAGTGTGAGCCACCACGCCTGGCTATATTTTCATCTTGTATGTTAAGAGCTATTGGTTAAAATTTTCATAAGTAGCAAAGTCCAAAAATACAAGACAACCCTCATCAAAGGGATACCCTAGTTCCACAGAGTGAACTAGAGTGCACACTCAACAGAAGTTATGGGCTCTGATTTATTCTTAGTTTGAGTGCTGTGTGTGTTCTGCACAATAAGTGTAAACAGGAACAGGATTTAGACCTATGGAGATATGGGGGAAAGGAGTTTCAAGAGGGTATAGTCAAAGTAAATAAATCAAGTTTCAAAGTGCTAAATTCATTCAGAAAAGCTAAGATCTGTCTTAATGAAACACGTCCATGTGGAGAGAATTAGAATGGGGAGAGGGAAGGGAGGGAGGGAGGGAGGGAGAGAGGGAGGGAGGAAGATAGATTCCTATGTGAAGAGGATTACACTGAGATATGAAGAGAGTGAGACAGACACAGACTGAACAAAGAGTCAGGTAAAATCAGTGTACCATGAGGGAAATAGTTCCTCATACTGCAGCCTAGAAAGCAGTTCACAGCTTGAGAAACTCCCGGACTTGAGATACTAGTTTAACCTGGGCTGCTGGTTCTTGGTCCGACGCCATCACCATCAAACAGCACGATTCAGATCACTGTGGAGCATCTTCTGTATTTGGCTTGGCTGGAAGAGTTCGCTTATATTTCTGGAATGGAGCAATACACCTTCCTGACATGTCCCCACAGGTGTTAGAGCAGTTATTAAAAATTACTATATTTACAGATGGGTCCATGCTGTAACTTTTCTAAGGTTTTTCCAGTTTATTTGTTTCTTTGGGGTCCTGCTTGCTTGAAACCAGGCTTCTTTCCTTAGCATCTCAAAATAATAATAATAATTTCTACAGAAGTGGTTTGAAATGTGTGTGGTTGTGAGAAGGAATTTTGGAGTAATGTCTCCACTTGACTGTTTCTTCTGCCTTCTCTCTACACCATTCTGTAAGCACACTGACAGAAATAAGGACAGATTGAAAAGGTCATGAAGACAGTTTAGGGATTTGTTGCCACCTAGCCCAGTTAGACTTACAGGCAAAGGTTCGTGTTTTACAGATGTGTAGTAGTCTGAGAAGTCGATGCTGGAAGCTAGGGAGGACTTGTTTCACAAAGTCATTTGAGGCTGGAGCACGAGTGATTGATATGGGCACAAAGGTGGCAACAGAGCTGTCACCCCCCAAGGCCAGCCAGAAGGTCTTGTCACTTCCAGAGACTGAGCTGGGTGGGAAAATCTGTGCTTCCTGGCCGAGGGCCTCACTCTCTAGTACAGGAGAGTATATGAGTATATGTGTATATCAGTAGGCCACTGAGGCTCTCTGCACCTCACTTCTTCCAGCCTTTTTGTTTTGCTGTGTTTTCTGAGACAGGGCTTCTCTGTGTTACAGAGCCCTGGCTATCCTGGACTCGCTTTATAGACCAGACTGGTCTTGAACTCACAAAGATCTGCCTGTCTCTACATCCTGAGTGTTAGGAGGCATGCATGTACCACCACACCCAGCCCCAGAAAGGATTCTTTACCATGCTGCTTGTTTCAGGTTCTATGCAATTACTGATTTAGTAAGTGTACAGAGTAAATGTACTTTAAGTTGATCTAACCTGACAGTTCTTGAATTTCCTCTGTTGTACATTTGTGTGTTGTTTGTCAAGGTTGAGGACCTTCAAGGCTCAGTTCCTAGGATCTGGGCTGGCATTTCAGTCCATTGAACTTTTTTTTCTTTAAAGATTTATTTATTATATTTATATGAGTACAATGTACACTGTTTTTAGACATACCAGAAGAGGGCATCAGTTCCTATTACAGATGGTTGTGAGCCACCATGTGGTTGCTGGGAATTGAGGGGCCTTTGGAAGAACAGTCAGTGGTTTTTGGTTTTGTTTCTTTTGGTTTTTGGTTTTTTTTTTTTTTTTTTTTTTTTTTTTGGTTTTTCGAGACAGGATTTCTCTGTGTATCTCTGACTATTCTGGAACTCACTCTGTAGACCAAGCTGGCCTTGAACTCAGAAATCCGCCTGCCTCTGCCTCCCAAATGCTGGGATCAAAGGCGTGCGCCACCACTACCTGGCACAGTCAGTGTTCTTAATGGCTGAGCTATCTTTCCTGCCCCCACTTGAACTTTTAGAAACAAGTAAGAATTTTATTATCAGTCTCTCTCCTCACATTTTTCAATCAAAATAAAAATTTTTTAAAAGCCATCTATCTGTAAAGGTAAGCCAGTTAGGCCAGAAATATAAATATTCAAATTTGTATGTCAACATGTAGACTTCTGTGAAATAAATAGTTGAAGTGAGAATAATTCATCCAACTCTTTTTTTTTGTTTTGTTTTTTGTTTTTTGTTTTTCGAGACAGGGTTTTTCTGTATAGCCTGGCTGACCTGGAACTCACTTTGTAGACCAGGCTGGCCTCAAACTTAGAGATCCACCTGCCTTTGCCTCCCGAGTGCTGGGATTAAAGGCGTGCACCACCATGCCCAGCTAATCCATCCAACTCTCTCTCTCTCTCTCTCTTTTTTTTTTTTTTTTTGAGACAGGGTTTCTCTGTCTAGCCCTGGCTGTCCTGGAACTCACTTTGTAGACCAGGCTGGCCTCAAACTCAGAAATCCACCAGCCTCTGCCTCCCAAGTGCTGGGATTAAAGGCGTGCACCACCACGCCTCATCCAACTCTTAAAAGCTTACCTTGCATGCTGGAGAATGTAGTTTCGTGATATGAGTTCACACAAGCTTTGGGTTCGGTCCCACCACCACAAAAAAAAAAAAAGTCTAGTCCTACCTGAAAGGTCCCCTTTCTTATATATACTTGGGTCTGTGGGACATGGAAAGGTAAATAAAGTGGGGTGACCCCTGACATAAGTCAATAGTGAGGATGGTAGAGGCAATCTGTTCTACTAGATACAAGCAGAAATGTTGAGTGAAGTCTTAGTTTTGGGTAGGGCTCCACTAATAACATACTGTCTTATTTTTATAGTTAAGGAAAGCTCTAAAGTACAAAACAATTTTCACAGTAAACTAATTATCATGTCTCATGTTTAAACTAGTTATGGCTTCTTTTCTCTCCTTTGTTTTGTTACTTATGTAGTAGTTCTTCTATTCATTCATGTTTGAACCCAAGAGACATAAGAGATGTAGGGACTGGACAATGGCCTTAGCACCATTTGACATTAGCATGCTTTCTCTTAGAAATGGTGGCCCTTCGTCGCTATGCAGTGCCTCGTGCAGTCAGGCCCCCAGCATCTGTCTTGCCCCAACAGGTTTCCTATTGATGCTTGTTCAGTCTGAACAGCTTAATAAGGTGGAGTGATGTGGGCTGATGAAACTCATGACACAAGAAGGTGACCTTCAACTAATAGCCGGAAACAGTACTTTTTTTGTCTTTTTCTGATTACAATCAGATCATAGGTTTGCTCTCTACTGGACAGAATTAGATTTAGAGTCTCAGGGCAGCTGAATTACTGTCCTGCTGAATATATATTCCTAGCCAAGAGCTTCCAGGAGGAAGAGCCACTAATTGATAGCTGCTGTTTTATGATTTTAAAAACTTGTCAATCCATGCAGCATTTCTTGTTTGCCTAGATTATTGGCTGCTCTCGTAAACGAAAGCTCTTAAGTCTAATTGTTTGAAGTAGTTTTCCCCTTTATGTGTCTGGTGGTTAGTTCCTTTTGATGCAGCCTGGGAGCCTAATATATGAGTAATTCAACGGCAAGAATTCTGCTGCTGCCTGAATGTGTACAATGGGCCAGCCTGGTCCGTCCGTCCCTCCCCCCGCTTTTCCCCAAAAAGTGCTCTTGGGGACTGCAGGAACTATCTGAAGTAATGCTTACTGTAACATCTGGTGAAGAAAGAGAAACTAACATAATGAGAGTGATCGCTGAAAGTCCTCAGAGATTCACTAAATCAGTTGTTAGCCCAACCTAACCAGTGCTGTGAAGAGAAGCAGGTGAGAATTTATAGATGATTCCTTTTTGAGCAAAATGTTAGAGAGTCAAACTGAAACATTGTTTCACTTGGACTTTTGGAGTGTGTGTGTGTGGGGGGGGGGGGGATCTTACTATGTAGACCAAGCTAGCCTGCATTTTAGAAAGATCTACCTACCTCTGCCTCCCAAGTGCTGGAATTAAAGACATGAAACATCAGGACCAGCTCATTGGGAAGCTTTTTAAAATGTATAAAGCTTGAGGGAGGGGTGTGTGTGTGAAGGTGGGGAGATTGGTTTTCATAAAGCCATCAAGAAATTTTGAAGTTTAGCCATAGGAAAGTTGCCTATAGTCATCCTCAGAGGTGGACTATGAGAAAGTAGATGAATCCTTCATACAAGGAAGTTTTGAAAGTTACTTGACACAGAGTCTGGCCAGTATGCCGACTATCTACGCGCCTGATACAGGTCATTAAAGGTAGTATCAGTGCAGCTGAACTGCTTACTTGGTCATATGGACATAGTCCACAGCATGAGTCCCAGTTTATTGTGGTTTTAATGTGTTTGACCTTGAGTTTCTCCTATGTTTTTTTTTTCCCCCAAAAGCAGGAAAGCTGATTGTCTGGTTTGTGTTTGTACCAATGTAAAAGGAAACTTAACCGTTATAGTTTTAAGAATAAAAGCCTTCTTTATCCCCCTTATCACTGAAGTAGGGAAAGACCTAGGCAGTCTCTAGAACTGTCTAAGACTCTAGATTACATCTGCCTGGGCTAGAAGGAGGGCCTGCCTGCCAGACTGACTATTTCCTTATTGCCTTTGGTGGGTCTATTCCATCATCCCAAGGGAGTATTTCTCCTCCATTGTTATGTAATACCAGGAAAATAAAAGAATGTGAAGCTTAGAGCTCACCTGTTAGAAATACAGCGAGTGCTGAGACTCACGGTACATCAGGATTTAGCTTTCTTGCTGATGTTCTGGCTTCTGTCCACAAATTCATTTTTATTTTGCTAGAGATTCCAAGACTTCCAAAGTCTAGCTTTTTAAGTATTTTGTTTTACTTGACTTGGTTTAGTTTTTTGAGACTGGGTCTCCTTCTGTAGCTCAGGCTGTCCTGAAACTTGTAACCTGCTTCCCAAGTGCTGGGTTTGCAGGTCTGTACCATGACCTGCCTCAACCTGCCTCAAGTGGATCTTTTAGGTAAGAGGGGAGGGGAAACTGCTTTTTCTAGTAGTTCTTAGGGGTAGACTGAACGCATTATAATAGAAAGAAAGCTGTTTGTATGAATACAAATGCTTAGGTGCAGGAAAGGACAACACAGAAAGAACAGCAGGCTCCCCAACCTTCAGTGCTGCTTTCTCCACTGATGGGATCCATCAAGGGCAGAACCAGGGTCAGGCACCTCTAAAGATACGCACTCCTGAGAAGCTGAGTAGAAAACATGTCTTAGCTGTTGTATGGACCAGGTTCCTTAAAATCTGGTGGTTTTGTTTTGTGTTTGTCAGTTCTTAGACTGTTTTGTATTTCCATAAAAATACAGGTTGTCTACACTAGGCTTAGGAACTTCCACGTGCCTGCCCTTAAGTTCCTTCACTGCATTTTCCACATCAAAGGGGAATTGCTAATATGGGTCCCACATGAATTCTACTAAAGGACCACTAGCTTAATCTGAGTGGGCAACAATGTAAGTAAAAGTACAGTATCTCTGCTCTCTCTGCTCTCTCTACTTGCTTATAAGAAGCCCAGGAACATAACAGTATTGCAGATGGGTGTTTACCAGATTGGAAGCTAAGAGTCAGGGGTTGTTTGTTTTCACTTCTGTCTATGTTTTGTTAGCTCTTCTTTATAAATATGTGTGAACCTGATGAAATGACCGCAGGTAAGGGGCAAACAGAAACCTACTGAATAATTGCTTTATTGCAGAGATTTTAGCTCCGCCTCTTACTCATCACTGCTCAGTCCACTAATTACTTTTTAACAGAGAACTCGACTCCATAAAATGTACACCAGCTACTTTGTGGACCTTGAATCGAATTCTTAGAAAGAGGTGTAAGGGTGGAGTTAGATTACAGAAAATAGTTCTTAGAGAGCAAGTTGCCATGAAGTTTGAGAAGCAAAAATAAGTCAAACAGAACAGCTCTGGGTTACTATGAGGTTGAACCATTCAGATTGTGAACTAAGTCAGTCTGATGGACCTCTGGGTTCTGACTAATTCATTATTCTGTCAGTATCCATTTTTGTTCTAGAATGAACTAAGTTTGGGTCAACTTAAAGCTATCATTGGAAAACCAGCAATACTAATTTTGCTTCTATGAATAGAATTTCTGTTGAACAGGGAATGGGTTAAGTATGTTTGAGATGTGTGTGTGTGTGTGTGTGTGTGTGTGTGTGTGTGTCTAATTTGATTGACTGATAGATAATAGAATATCTGTCACTTATCCAGACACATGGCACATCACTGAAAAGCTAAATTGTCAGGAAAAAAAATATAGACTAGCATTTACTTATTATGATCTAAAATTTGAGAGGACTAGAGAAATAGCTCAGTGGTTAAAATCACTGGCTGCTCTTGCAGAGGACCCAAGTTTGATTCCCAGTACCCACACAGTAGCTCATAACCATCTATCAATAGCTCCTCTTTCAGAGGATCTGATGCTCTCTTCTGACCTCCTGTGTGACCAGACACACACTTAGTGAACAGACATGTACACAAGGCAAAATTTCATACAATAAAAGTAAATAAAGATGCATAAATAAATAAATAAATAAATTGCCATGCTGCTGATTGATCACAGGGCCTCCCTTGTGCTGGGCAAGTGCTCTAGCCCTTATTTATTATGTTTTCATAAATAATTTCTAAGTTCTTCCCACTATGCATTAATATTATATATTGTATAATTTATATAAATTTGGTTTGACATAGTTCAGTTGGATTGTTCCTAATCTCAGACTCAGAGTTCTCACTCATGCTAAGCAAATGATGTATCACTGAGCTACAATCCTCAGAGTAAGTTTAGTGAGCACAAGAACTTCAAGTTGCAGTTTGAGCTACACTGTTGTTTTCTGCCAATCTGTATCTCCCTATTCAGACACCACTGGATAAGCCTTGCAGAAGGTTCCCATTACAAAAGTCCATTGTCCACTACAAGAAAAACAAGCAGATTATCTTCCTGCTCTCTTCCCTGGTGTGTTTGAATGTGGAATGCACCCTACACACACACGATGCTGCAGAGCTTTTCTTGAGCTTGGAACATATGAATGTATGAATTCCTGGGACACTGGGCTGTCTGAAGAGTTTTTGATAGTTTACCATTAAATAGATCTCTCTAATTGGAACATAGCACTTAAAAAAAAAGGGACCCTCAAGTCTTCAACTATTATTACTAAAAGCAGTGTTGGCAGAGTTGGAAGAAATCAAGAGTACATATGGGGCTCAAGTAGCTTGTGTTGCTGTGTTCCTGCTTTTAAAGAGTAAGTCATGAGGTGTGTGCTCAACTTCTCCAACTCTTTCATCTCTAAGGAAAGACTGTCTGGTTCATTTCTTTATCTCCCTCGGCCTCATAGAAATAACAGCACCCAATAAAATGTTCACTGCCTCTCCATGGCCTGGATTCCTGTTGATAACATAGAATGAAATTATCTTTGGTACTTTTCTGTTATCGCTTCCAGCCTTATACTGGAAGAAAATAAAATTTGTAACTTTTGTTTGTGAGCCTTTATGCCTTTATTAGTCATTCTGGATCCTTTTATCCTGGTGCCATTTCATTTATTTGATTCAAAATTATAAGTCATAACCAATAATCCCACCATTCCTTTTTAAAGGAAAACTGCTGACTGCTGGCCCATGACACTTGTGGGCTCACTATTATATTTTGTTACTTGGTGTTTATTATAAAATTTTCTTTTTTTCTTTTTTTCTTTTTTTTTTTTTTTTTTTTTTTTTTTTTTTTTTTTTTTTTTTTTTTTTTTTTTTTTTTTTTTTTTTTTTTTTTTTTTTTTTTTTTTTTTTTTTTTTTTTTTTTTTTTTTTTGGTTTTTCGAGACAGGGTTTCTCTGTATAGCCCTGGCTGTCCTGGAACTCACACTGTAGACCAGGCTGGCCTCGAACTCAGAAATCTGCCTGCCTCTGCCTCCCGAGTGCTGGGATTAAAGGCGTGCGCCACCACACCCGGCTGTATTATAAAATTTTCATGAGCAAAGCCACTTAATACCTTAACAATGGTGTTAAGGGGACTAGATACATTGCCAGCTCTATAATGATAAGTGGGGTCTAGCATGGAGTTGAGAGTGGAACTTGCCTGTGTGACAGAACTGTGCCTGTTTTGTAAGACTGCTGTCATAGAGTCGTGTGTAGGAATTGAGAGGGGAGGCTGCACCTTTGTGCTCTGGAGTTGGAAACGTGGCTTCCTGGGTGTGAATGCTCTGGCTGAGGAGCATCTCCGTACAGCTCAGCAACGTCACACCGCCCTGCTCGTCTCCTCCATAGTGCTGCTTCCATCACGAGATTATCCTGTTCACCTCAGTGCTTCTCTCCTTATCAGCTACTTTGCTTTACTTGCTGTGGATTACTGGTATTTAGCTCCGACTTTGGCCCTTGCTAGGAGCTTGATTGATGAGTAATCAAAAGCATACACAGACTCGAGTCCATGGATACCTAATTGAATTTTTTTACTTTTTTGAGACAAGGTCTCACAGTGTCACCTACGATTGCCTCAAACTCAGAATCTGTCTCCCTCAAACTCCTGAGTGCTGTGGTTACAGGTGTACACCACCATGCCCTGTTCCTATTTTGAATTTCTTCTACATACTGGAGTTGTAGGACACAGAGATTTCAGGAGGTAGACAGATGGCTCAGAGGTTAAGCAAACTTGTAGTTGGCTCAGAGTTCAAACAAACTTGGTGGTTGGCTCAGAAGTTAAGCAAACTTGCTGGTTTTGCAGAAGGCCCAGGCTCCATTCTCAGCACTCAGCATGGTGGCTCACATGTATCTGTAACTCCAATTCCAGGGAATCCAGCATCCTCTTTTGGCCTCCATGGGCACTGCACACAAATGATACACATTCATACATGCAGGCAGAATACTTATATACATACAATAAATAAAACTTAGGGAAAAAAAGCAGGCTTTTAATGGGGGTGGGGGACACACCTGAGAGGCTAAGTTTGAGGCTAGTCTGGTCTACAGAGCAAGTTCCAGGTCAGCCAGGGCTATGCAGAGAAACCTTGTCTTGGGGGGGAAAAAAAAAAAGGAAAAGACAGATTTTATGAAAATCTCCCTCTGCGCATATATCCCAACTCCCCAGTCCCCAGCCTCCACAGCAACCATGGGAGTTACTGCCTCTTGACACATTTTGACCTCTGTAGAAAAGAATTAACATGATGCAAGATACAAGGCTGAATATGTACTGTTCAAACCTAATTTAATATATTCATCCAATTTATACCTTGTTTTTCATGTTCTTAACTCTAATGTCCTGGTGCGGTTCAAACTGTCTCTGAGGTCTGGGCACACTCTTTGCCTAAGGCAGCAACAGACCTTTCTCCAGATTTAAATGAGCTCTAAGTTGATTGTCCTCTAAGCCTAAGTGGAATCTGAACATCCCGGTTAAACACAGACCACCCCAATTAGAAGATTTATCTGAAGTCTTGGCTTTTTATCTACTGTTGTTTATGATTAAACAGCCTTAGAGCAATTGCATTTTGTTAATGGCTTACACTTATACATTATTACAGATTATCTATTTCCTGCCATTTGAAGGGGCTGGTTTTTTCTACCTTAAATTAAACACACATTAAATCTGTGTCTTAGAGGAGTAACTCTGCAGAGTAAGGAACGGGATCTCAAGCCTTTGGGACAAGCTCTTGGTCCTTCTCAAAGGTGATTCTTTTTTTTTTTTTTTTTAAAGATTTATTTTTATTTTATTATATGTAAGTACACTGTAGCTGTCTTCAGACACTCCAGAAGAGGGCGCCAGATCTCGTTATGGATGGTTGTGAGCCACCATGTGGATGCTGGGATTTGAACTCATCACCTTCGGAAGAGCAGTCGGGTACTCTTGCCCGCTGAGCCATCTCACCAGCCCCAAAGGTGATTCTTAATCCAAGTTGCTGTGCGTCTAGGAGAGCTTTTGTTCATTGGGCAAAATTCTGTGTAGACAAAGTATTTATCAAGAAAATTCTAGGGGCTGGTGAGATGGCTCAGTGGGTAAGAGCACCCGACTGCTCTTCCAAAGGTGATGAGTTCAAATCCCAGCATCCACATGGTGGCTCACAACCATCCGTAACGAGATCTGGCGCCCTCTTCTGGAGTGTCTGAAGACAGCTACAGTGTACTTACATATAATAAATAAAATAAATCTTAAAAAAAAAAATTCTATGTTCTTAATATATCATTGTTTTTCTTAAAAGACTTTTCCACTGAATCTCATCTTTTTCTGGAAAACTGTATCCTTCCAACCATATGGCCATGAACCATATGGGGATGAACCATATGGAGATGCATCACCATATGGGGATGAACCACACGGACGACAACATTACCATGCCACCTCACCACCACCCGACCACCTCGGCCTCACACTCCCACGGTGGAGGGGACAGCATGATGATGATGGTAAGGGTCACACAATCGGGGGTTACCCAAGAGGGAAACCACAGCATGCATACACACACACACAGTGAATTTAGGGACTTACCAGTGTTCATGTAACAGGCTTGTACAGAGTGACACCAGAACCAACACTTTCTACAATCCTTTCTTCCCTAATCCTTTTGAAATTCACCTTTTCCTGAATTAAATCCTAGTGTTTGTGTTATGTGTAGAAAAGAGAAAGACATGAGATTGGGGAGGGGGATGCACTCTTAGTGTCAAGGTGGTAAAGCCTCCCACTGCTTCGAGTACTTGTTATCCTCAGGTTACCTTTAACTGTTAGCCGCCTCTTAGATCATTCCCGTTAGGGTCTGCAGCCTTCTCTAACTGACTTGTTTGCTTTTCTGGCAGCATATGACCTTCTACTTTGGCTTTAAGAATGTGGACCTATTGTTTTCCGGTTTGGTAATCAACACACCTGGAGGTGAGTAACTATCCGATAACCTTTGCAGATGACAGTTTCATGAGAGATAATGATGTAGATTTGGAAACCTGGTACCTCTCTGTTCCGTCACTGGGTCTGTATGGTTGTGCTATATAACATCACAATTCCTAGACCCTAAGCAGAAGCGGCAATACATTTTTGCTCCTCCAGTGAGCTTCCTTTAATTTATGTATATGCTTTGGAGCGCTAATATATAATTAAAATGCCAGATAAAGATCTTTTCCAATCCTTTTCTTGTTTGCTAAGTTACTGACCCTAGGCCTAAGACTATATAATTAAAATACCAGATAAAGATTTTTGATTTTTTTTTTTTTTTGGTTTTTTTTTGAGACAGGGTTTCTCTGTGTAGACCAGGCTGGCCTCGAACTCAGAAATCCACCTGCCTCTGCCTCCCAAGTGCTGGGATTAAAGGCGTGCACCACCATGCCTGGCTCCAGATAATGATCTTTTTTAATCCTTTTCTTGTTTGCTAAATTACTGATCCTAGGCCTAAGACTATAAGCATATTCAAATATCACAGTGTAACAGAGGTTAAAAACTGTTGATCTTGCCAAGTATGGGAGCACACACCTTTAATCCCAGCAGTTGAGAGGCAGGGGCTGGAAGATCTTTGTGAGTTCAAAGCCAGCCTAATCTTCATAGAGAGTTCAAGCATAGATGCTGCCTCTAAAAACAATAGTGTTAATCTCATAACTACCTGTTTACAGATAAACCTAACCCTCATGTAGTAGAAATGTTATGCCCTGAATCACACAATATCTCAGAGCTAAAACAAGGACCATACTTTCTAGAACTCTCTAAACCAGTGCTTTCTCTGCTGCATCAAATGATGGTTTCCATATCCCTGATGCTTGGCATATCATGGAGCCTCACTTCCTTTTAAGGTAGCTGTCATTTATCTTTCTGTATCTATCATAGATTGGTATGCTTTACATTTAAACTGCAGTTGCATGAGTTTAATAGTCACCTAAATTGCATTAGGTACAAAACTTATTTTGGAAATAAACCAGTTTGCTTTTGGGAGAGGAAGAGAAAGCATTAGTCCTGTTAGTGTATTATATAAATACACTATAAATACATATATCTTATCAATGCTTAGCTATTTATGCATAATCCCTTAAAATGCCTATTCAAAATATATAGGCAGCACTTGTAAAAGCAGGTTGTTTTAGCTGATGTGATAGTGTACACCTTTAATCCCATTGCTCAGGAGGCTGAGGCAGGAAAATCTCCAGGTCAAGATCAAACTGGCTACACAACAAAGCCCTGCTAAACAATAAAACAACAGATGGAGTCGGGTGTGGTGGCGCAAGCCTTTAATCCCAGCACTTGGGAGGCAGAGGCAGTCGGATTTCAAGGCCAGCCTGGTCTACAAAGTGAGTTCCAGGACAGCCAGAGCTATACAGACAAACCCTGTCTTGAAGAAAAAAAAAAAAGAAAGAAACAACAGTTGTCTGTTCCTTCTTTCGGTATTCTATATATAATCACAAAGTATGATCGTGAGCAGAGGCAGTGACTGTTGGTAATGGCTTAGCTCCGAGTGGGTAGAAACACAACCATGCAGTTTATTCACAAACTGAGCTTGATGCTTTTTCTGTTTGGTTTGGTTTGAGATAATGCCTTGCCATGTAAGCACAGCTAACTGTATACTTATCATTTTCTGCACCAGCCTCCTGAGCACTGGGATCATAGGCCAGTGCCAGTGTGACCAGCAGTATGCTCACAAAGTTTTGATTGTACCGTTCTCTCTTCCTTCTTTTCTCTCTTCCTCCCCTCCCCTCCCCTCCCCTCTCCTCCTCTTTCCCATCCTGTCCTTTTTTTTTCCTCAGAAATGGCTGGAGCCTTCGTGGCAGTGTTTTTATTAGCAATGTTTTATGAAGGACTCAAGATAGCCCGAGAGGGTCTGCTTCGAAAGTCTCAGGTCAGCATTCGCTACAATTCCATGCCTGTCCCAGGACCAAATGGAACCATCCTAATGGAGACACACAAAACTGTTGGGTAAGAAGATGCAGCAGATCCAAAGGGAAATTCTAGAAAGCTCTTAGTAATGTAATAAGGCAGGTCTTCTTCCGGAGTTGGTGATTTTAACTTTAGAAGTTCCAGGTTGTGGGTTATGGTATTTGGGATCCTGCAAAAGCACATACATGTTTGTTCTATGTTGTGTCACTCTGAAAGAAGTTTAACAGTATCTGGTTTTTAAAATATTTGCTATGTAGCAGTGGGCATTTTAAGACTTCATAGTTAAGATATAAAAGAATGGCAGAATGCAATTGATTCCTTCCTGTCGAGTTAAATCTAATCAGATATGATGGATGC
Source organism: Mus minutoides (assembly GCA_902729485.2). Classification (NCBI taxonomy): domain Eukaryota; kingdom Metazoa; phylum Chordata; class Mammalia; order Rodentia; family Muridae; genus Mus; species Mus minutoides. The sequence continues at coordinate 34,719 of CACVCL010020530.1, read as the reverse complement.
CTGTAGTCCCAGCACTTGGAGAAGGCTGAAGGATCAGAATTCAAGGCTATCCTTGGCTACACAGTGAATTTGAGACCAGCTTGGGCTCATGAGACCCTGTCTCAAGGAAAAATCAAAAGTTCTTTACAGATGTGTGCGTGGACGTGCGGGCGTCAGTTTCCAGGATAGCTGTGCTGCAGTCCAGTTAGGCTGCTCTCCTGACCTGCAGGCGCCCAGGTCTGACTCTCCTTCTCTGCTTATCCCCAGGCAGCAGATGCTGAGCTTCCCCCACCTCCTGCAGACAGTGCTGCACATCATCCAGGTAGTCATCAGCTACTTCCTCATGCTCATCTTCATGACCTACAATGGGTACCTATGCATTGCAGTAGCAGCAGGGGCTGGGACAGGATACTTTCTCTTCAGCTGGAAGAAGGCAGTAGTGGTGGACATCACAGAGCACTGCCATTAACATCAGACTCCACACATGGCCTTATTAATTGCTGTAGGAAGCATCTTGGGACTGGAAGATATGATTCCCTTTCCAATCATCCCTTCTCTCTCCTGTCTATACATACACACCTACTGAATAGAAGCCTAGCTGACAGTCTCTGAGTAGTGGTTTTTCTAATAAGATGGAGATTGACTTTTCTCTTGGGAAGTCACCTGTGAGATGTCTTCTCCCTCATCATCCTGAGCCTTATCTAATCCAGGTAGCTTCCTAGTTACAGACTTGGTTATCTGCTTCTTTTTACTTCTCCGGGTTTTTCGTTTTGTTTTGTTTTGTTTTGTTTGCAGGGGGAATGGGCTACATTTTGTTTTAAACAGATAATATGTGTATTTGATAGGTGGGGTTCTGGGTCAGTGATAAAAAGGATGGTAACAGGACTGATGGCAATTAGGGACATCTCATCCAACCGGGACTTAAATTTCACACTAGAAATGAGCTCCAGTCTTAACTCAGTGATTGGGAAACACATGTTCCTCTCTCCAGGGGTAGTGTGTGCAGAGGCCTATCATCTATGAGTCTGTATTCCTGCTCAGTCATCAACTTGTGTTCCTATTTAACATTTGATTAGAATGAACTTGCCAATCAAAACAAAAACATGACAATCAATTTAAGACAACAGAAATAGAGATTGTTAAATAAAACCATTAGTATTTTACTTTGACTCAGTACCTTGGTTTGTCCCAACTGAATAAGAGTTTGTATTGTTTGTGTGTGTGTTCCTTGAAACCTATGATTTTCAAACTTTACAGTGCTTCAGAATCATCCAGAGGGCTTGTTAAGACACTACTTGGTGGACCTCAACCCCAGAACCACCAAATTTGGCATTTCTAAGTTCCTAGGTGTTCTACTGACAGTCCAGAGGATTACCTTAAGAGTCTCTGCATTAAACTAGAAAAGTTGCACCTAGAAGGGACAGAGGGTGGGGCTACCTGGTATCAGGCATGAACTTGTGTGTTGCTGGTTAGTAGGTGGTATGCCTTGGGCACATGTCACATCTAAATGCTGCTGGTCGATACTTTATCATTCCACAAACATTTATTCACTTCCAAATATATTTTATGTATACCCACATAAGTGTGTGGGATTACAATCAAAGTACACTTGTCAGCATATATGAAGTCTCTAGTCCTGACTTTTAAAGATCTAAGGTTCCTTGGAAGTTATTTGAAGGCCAAGAGACCTTTGCTCTGCTGTGTCAGCCAGTCAAAAGACCAGAAAGGCAAAAACCAAACTTTCTTGTTTGGAGAGACATGGGGCATGTGTCTGCCAATAGCCAGATTGTTCTCAGTGTACACTATGTAGGTCCCCATCTGCTACTTGACCACATTTATTATTTACGGGGATTTACATAGATTACAGTGGCCAAAACCCCTTTCTCAAGGAAGGATCTCATCGGATGTTCTGTCAATCATTAATCTACATGCAGGCTTGTTCCCAAACTACCTCTTTAAAGTGATTCTTCCTATGCTGGTCTGTTAAATCCTGCCCTCTTTGGTGCTAGATCCAGTTGTGCCTCAGAGAAGAAACAAACCTGCTGTCTTGTTAGCCCAGTATTTCAGTTTTGAAGTGTGTACTTTCTCCTCTGTGTGTGCCAATTACATATTAGAGAACAAGGAATGTGTACTTTGGTGGCTTTGAACCAAGAAAAGGTTTTAAGCCTACTGGATGGAGTCTAAAAATCTTAGAAATCAACTTTAGAGCTTTGCTTTTCTCTTGAGTTCATCCTGCAGTGAATGATAGGTACTGACAGCCCAAGGTCAGATAAGGTGCAGATAGCCTGCTGACATCTCAGAAGCCAAGGAATAAAAAAACCCAGGGGAATCCAGAAACCACACTGACTGGTGACCCTGGTGCTCTCTAGAATCTCCAGATGAGCTGCTATAAAACACCTTCCAGGGGCTGAGATGCAGCTCTGATGTGAATGAATCACTTACCTAGCATATGTCAGGTCCTGTGTTTAAACCCTAACACCCTAAAAATAATGCATAAATATCAAAATTGGGACCTTATCATTGAGGTGAAAAGAACCAAGGCCTGTAAGAACAAGGTGCTATGAATCTAAAACCAATAGAAACCTCAGTTTGACATGGTTCTTTGGGGTAGCTTCCGAGTAGAAATAGTCTACTGCAAATCCTAAACTTTAGATCCCTGAGCTAGGTTGCTAGAGAATGTGGTTAGTGCAGAACAGAGGTAAGCTTAAGCCCCATCCTCTTGAACTTTAATGCCCAGCCTTTGTGTTTATTTTATCTAAATGTCTCCTTTCATCTGTGGGAAGGCTATAGCTGAGTGTCTTTAGCCCCTGCCCTACTTTTCCCTCTGTCTTTTATCCCAGGTAGCTTAGTGTTTAACATCTCTCTCACCAACCTGAAGCAGTAGCATGGCTATTGCTGTGGTTATAATTACCTAGTAATTAGAATTTTGTTGTTACAAAGCAAGTAGAGGTTTTAAGTTTGCTTCAAGAAGCAGTTGCTCCACTGGAACTTCTATAAAGCTGGGTAAAGGGTTAACAGAATTACAGATCCTAGGTACTAACTAACTGCAGTCCAAGATGGAGAACACTCAACAACACACTGCCCACATCAGGAACCCCTCAGCATTCATGTCTCCTCACCGCTCCTGTGTGGGGCTGTCCCACACGCCTGCCAGGCTGTGGCATTGGGTTCCTTATTAGAATCAGGAGAGTGAGGCAGTGTCCATCATGCCATTTAATCCTGTGCCTGCCCTTTCTAGCCTCTTCAGAAGATGCATCCAAACAACAGGTCTGCATTTGATGTAATGCCTTAATCACTGGGTCCACATTCACTGTTTCATTGACTGTCTCAGAGACTGTAAGCTCCCGGAGAGCAGGGTTGTTGTAATGGGAACGTTTAAGTGTTGTGTGCAAGAAAACAAAATAAATATTTTGATTTTTGTGAATCTATGCATATCTGTCTACACACTGTCCAAACAAGCTGGTTCTGGGACATCAGTCTCTTCCATGGCATGGCCTTGTTGCTCTCCTTCCACTCTTAAGCTGACCTAGTGCCTGCCACGGGTCAGCATGACCTTGTGCATAGCACATAGTGGCAAATATTTCAGTATAGGAGTGATTCTTAAGTTCAAAAGCTAACCTTTGCCTCCTTTCGTCCACAGTTCATAACCCCCGTGTTCATGCCATTAGGCGGGAGCACTGGCTTCCAGGAGGCTCACTGCCAGACTGTGCCCATCCCTATAGTAGAGGGGAAGTATTACTGTATTGGTCTTCCCGCTGGCCCATCATCACCTCTCCTGTAATCTTTCAGCATGCTGTGATAAACATCACCTTTGGGGACAGCTGGCTCAAATCTGGGCTACACCACATAGGAACTGCTATCCTAACCGTCTCAAAGCCATTGATAGTCAAGTGTGGTGACACATACCTGTCCTTCCAGTGTTTGGCAAGTTGAAGCAGGAAGATCATGAGGAAAGACCTGTACTACTTAGTGAAAGGTCTTCAGTTTGGGGGTTCAAGGGAACACAGGTGAATTTTCCTTTTGGGCCAGAAGCTTATTAATACCATAAAAACACAGACAGCAGCATGAGAGGCTCGGAGAGCTCAGGCCCTAACACCAGTAAGTCTACCTCTGCTTTCTATGGCTGAGAAAAGGGAGGGAATTCTAAAGGAATGTGCCACTCAGGATATAGGGAAAGTAAGGAGGAGAGGTACATACAGATGGCAAATGTGCCCCACTGGAGCTCCTCTACTATCCTAGAGTCTAGCAACCTGGTCTGTAAGTCAAAGGAAATGAAGTGTAATCCTGACACCTGGGTATTGTGTTTACAGACACTCCACAGCTTCTGTCTCTCCCTGTAGCAGCAGGGATCTCAGAACCAGCTATGATGATGGAGACAGGACTGAAGGTGGGTATAACTGCAGGCGGGCCTGGGATTCTGCACAGCGAGGGACCCTGTTGCAAAAACCAATGGCTATGGGTGTAGCTCGGTTGAGAGCTTGCCTCGTGCACCTTTCTAAGCTCTAGGTTCAATCCCTAGCATGCCCTGCATGTGCATACACACAAAGGAGTACTAGGCACCTATTTAAATTAAGAGTAATACAGATAAGGCACCCCACACAAAACAGGCGTCCAAGCCTTACTACATTTTTACTGTGTATTGATTATATTACACCTGAAGGCTTCAGGAAAATGAAAGATCATTCTTCTGAATAAAGTGACTAACTTCCTGGGTGTTGGTAGTCCAAAAACAAACAGATCCTAAGGAACATAGGATTGATACATANAAATTAAGAGTAATACAGATAAGGCACCCCACACAAAACAGGCGTCCAAGCCTTACTACATTTTTACTGTGTATTGATTATATTACACCTGAAGGCTTCAGGAAAATGAAAGATCATTCTTCTGAATAAAGTGACTAACTTCCTGGGTGTTGGTAGTCCAAAAACAAACAGATCCTAAGGAACATAGGATTGATACATATAATTTAGGTATGCCCAAAAAAGATTAGCAATTGCAATAAGTCCTGGTCTACTGTTGAATAATTGTCTGTTAATAAGAAAGCATAGAAAATCTCGGAAACTTGAAAATACAAAATTTTCTCTCCCCCACACTGCTTTCTTAAAGACTCAGCTGAGCTGGGAAAGCAGGCGGCCCCGTACCTTCCACTTCGTGGCTGAGCTCTGGTTCACATCTGCAAACACAGAATGGTGTGCCCTCTCAGGAACTAAGAGAATCCTCACAAATCACTCAGCACTCTCATACAGCCCTCTGCATGACAGCTGTCAGTAAAAAAGGCAAGACATTCGGGAGGCACAAAAACAACTGTGGGCAATCCTACTGGGGAGTTGCAGTGAAGGACTGAGGCAGGCAGGTCCTTTTCTTTCTTTCCTTTGCCCCCTGTAAGGCCTTTGCAGGCTGCAATAATAAGGATCTATGTACAGCCTGTGTCTTGGGGTTTTATTGTGTTCTAAGACAGGAAGATAACAGGACATAGGAGTCATCAATAAAACTAGAATAAAGGTTTTGTAGAAAAGCTTGGAGCAGAAGAGGGAACTATACATCTCCCTCTGTCTCTACTTTCCCATTCATTTCACTCACGAACTGTCCAAAATCCTGGGTAAATCCCAGCTAAGGAGTTTCTTTGAAACTTGATTCCAGATGTTCTGGCTTCCACAGCTGGTGGTTCTGTCCCTGGGTTTTATGGTAAAAATAGGGCATGGTGCGGAAGTATCCAGAGTAGCTCTCAGATGGGAGCTGTGCAAGTGAAGTTCCAAGGGAAGAATAGAATGTCTCTCACTGTTAGAGCTGCTTGGGCTGCCCCCTGTGTAAAGTCTTCCTGGAAGTGGATTTGATTCTGACAATTTGATCATTTGAATCCAGTCTCCATGAGGGCAGGGATCTCTGTCTTGGTTTCCTTTAGTTTTTTGACATTTTAAGATAGGGTTTTGCTCTGTAGCTCAGACTAGCCTCCAACTCTTCCTACTTTAGCCTCCCAAGTGCTGGATTGCAGCCTGAGCACATTCATTTGGGATCCCTGTTGCTTGAAGGATGGTCAGTGTCACCAGAGAGTGAATAAACAAGTTAAGTCAATCCAGGGGATCAACTGCAAGTGTTCTGGGTCTGGGGTCTTTAAGGAGAATGGTGTCACTTGTAGCACTTACCTTCAGAACTGGGGATTAGCAGTGCTACTACCTTTAAGGACGTCTCACATTTTTTCCAAAAATATATTTATTTTTAAAAACAAAAATCAGGTAAGCCTTCTGCAGTCCAATTTTTCAGGAACAAGCCAGAATTTGGCTTCCAGCCTATCAGAAAGGTTGAACAGCAATAATTTCACACAGAAGTCACCTCTCCCTGCAGGAGACAGAAAACATTCTGCTTCATTGCACACACTTAATTCTCTAAATCTGGTTGGTACTTCTGTCATCATTGTATTCCGTCCCAGGGGTCTGGCATGCAAGAAAATTCATCTCTAAAATTCAAAGTTTCCAAACTGAGATGTTCGGTTGTTGCTCTTGAGTTGGGGTTTATAACCAATTCGATCATTAATCATTTGTTCCCGGCTTTTGGGGTCACTGCTGAGCCCAGCAGCTCCTTCTCCATCGCTGGTTCCTACTCCTTCCACATCTTCCTTCTGCTTCTTACGGGCCTGGAAGTATAAAAAAAGTTAGGATATAGCCAGCATTCTTTGAATTAACAAATGTTTAGCTAGAATTTACCATACACTAGTTACTGGGTATGGAACAAGGTTAGGGGCTAATAAACAATAAGCTGATAACAAGAATACAGGCATGCAACTGTAGAAGATATACCCTATATCCTGGGATGTCACAGTCTAGAAGGCAAGCAGGCATGTAAACTATTATATTATAGCCTAAAGTACTCTGGATTATAATGGGAAAGCCCCCAATGCCAAAGACACAAAGTGGGTGTGAGGAATTAGAATATGATACAAAGGCCCAGCAGGAACCTGCAACTGGAGATAGCAGATATAGAGCAACAAAAGTTGATTCAGCAAATTACTGTCAGTGAGATCATGTGGTAAACGGAAGGCTGGCTCCATGCTGACTACAGTGACACAATATACAGAGACATTATGCTACCTTGTCAACAGGTCAGAGTGGAGGGGCTTCCTTCTGGCTTTTAAATTTTATAAATTAATTACCTATCTATTGGTGATACTAGGAGTTGAGTCCAAGGCGTCATGAATGGTAGACAAGTAATCAACCATCGTGCAATATTCCAGTCCCTGTGTTGGTTTTGAGTTTGTTTTGAAACTTGTTTTTTGAAAACTTACCTCTTAGTACTACTAGTACTACTACTCATCGAGTAATAAATCTAATGCAATGAAAAGAAAATCTACAGCCAGGAGGTGGTGCACACATTAAAACCAGCACTCGGGAGGCAGAGGCAGGTGGATCTCTGAGTTTGAGGCCAGCTTGGTCTATAAAGTGAATTCCAGGACAGCCAGGGCTACACAGAGAAACCTGCTTCAAAACAACAAAACAAACCAAGAATCTGCAATAGACAGATGACCTTGATGACAATCCAGCTGGCACCACATTGTGTCAACAGTTACCACACTTGATGCAACTTGTGGCTAAGAACCTCCTAAACAAGAAGGGTTTCCTGCTTACACTGTAGAAACCTTCCTGTTATGGGTGTTACTCCCTCTGTGGCTGATTTCCTAGACTTTCTTTAAGGCATTTGGCTGGACTGTCCCTAAGTAACCCTATAGCTCTCCTGACAACTCTTATCTAAGAATGGAAGTCCTTCTCTGCTCTGTTTAGAACTCTGCTACTTGCCAGGCATGGTGGTGCAAGCCTTTAATCTCAGCACTAGGAAGGTAGAGGCATCTTAAGATGGAGGCCAACCTGGTCTACAGAGTGAAGTCCAGGACTGCCAAGGCTATAGAAAAACCCTGTGTCAAAAAACAAAACCAGAACAGAACAGAACTCTTGCTACTTGACTATTACATATTCAAGGCCAGCCTGGGCTACATAGTGAAACCTTACTTAAAAAACAGAAGTACGCTACATCTCCACCACCACCTGCCTGAGTTTCCGCACTAAAACTGCTTCTTTCCTGGTCTATGATTTGACCAATTTCCAAAGCCATGATAGTTCACACCATGCTGTAATTATACCAGTGGCAAATTTCCCTTCACTGGGGTCATCATGTATTCAGCCGCTACTGTATCTGCCTTAGGTTCCACATCCTAATTCTGTCTACAGTCTATACAGCCACCATAGCCTGCTCCACGACAACCTCTGTGCCACCACTTCTGCCACTGTAGCCTCGTCTTCTACCAAATTTGTCACCATGACCAAAGTTATTCCAGCACATCCCAAGTTCCCTTCACAACCTAGAAAGGTCACCAGATGCATCCCAAGAGCCTCCGTGCTATCCAGTGGAGTGCATCTTGTTCAAGGGGGGCCATGTCAAAATGATGCCAATGAACTGAGTTATTTCTGAGTCAAATGAATGATAACTGGCAGAAGTTATGAGCCAAATCCTCCCCCACCATTTTTACAACTACTGCTTTCAATCTTGCCGTACAGTTCAAAACGGTACATGCTTCTGAATATTTTTTCACTACCACCAACAAAAATCTCCACTTCTGATGTGCACAAGGCATACAGAATCATCTCCTGAAAGAGCTCTTTGGTTCCACTTTATGCCTCTCAACCAACCTGGTGTGGTTAAGCAAACACTGACATATCTGTACAAGCATAAACATGGAGCTTTCTCAAGAGCAGACAATTTGTAAGTATGCCCCACTTCTCCTAATGCCCTCTTAAGCGTTCATCTGTATCTTCAAAGCTTCAGTCAATAAAGCTTCACCAATCAAGGCTTGGTTCCTCTGATTCACAGCCCTTCTTCATCCCGTGGTGGCAACAATGAGCCCAGACTAACCTTATGGTCATTTGGAGACTGAACTCAACCTTTCTAATTCAAGTTGAATATGGGATACAGAGAGAATTTGGCTTCCTTCTTTCACAAATGAGGTGTGGCTCCAAGTCACCAGTGGCTACAGAATTCCCATAGCCACCACTGCCTAACTATAAAGATGGCATTGGATGTCAATAACTTTTTAAAAATGACAGTAGATGCTTTACCTCTAGTTCTTTACTGGGAGCACAGCTCACGGGCTCTGATCACTGAAACTATGTTGGCAATTACATACCACCTACTGGCAAACTGTAACCCCTCAAATCCCAACATCAGTTAATTAACAGTCAATCCAGTAAGGCAAGGGGAAGGATCCCTTCTCTGAGGTGCTTGGGACCTAACGTATTTGAGGCTCAGGTTTTTTTTTTTTTTTTTTCACAGTTTGGAACTTACACATTAGTTACAAAGATCAAGCATCCCTAAAACAAAAATCCAGAATCTAAAATGTGTCCAAATATGTCCCTATGGTTATCTTTAAGTAACAAATATAAGGAACTTGGCCAGCAAGATAGCTGCCCAAGCCTGATAATCTTGAGTTCAATCCCCAGAACCCATACTTTTTAAAAAACAAACAAACAAAACAAAACTGCATATAGTGGTGGAGATCTGTAGCACCAACACTCCTCTAACAACAAGCTGGAAGGCAGAGCCGACCAGAAGCTCATGGGCAAAGCTAGCCTCACGTATATACATTAACAGGAAGAGACCTTGCTTCAACAAGGTGGGAGAGAACCAACTCCAGAAAGTTGTGCTCTGACCTCCACATAAGCATCTTAGAACACAAACACCCTCACTTCCTGTTGGATTGATGGTTTTGTGCACTGTATAAAGACTGTCTTTGTATTATTCAGACACTGATTTTTACACGTGGCAGAGCTCTGAATTCCAGGCCATCTGTTACTCCAGTTGCTCAGTACCTGGGTCGTATTCTGTGAACACTCCCTCGCCCTCTTCTGATTGGTTTGAATAAAAAAGCGATGGCCTATAACTACGGGAGAGGGTAGGCAGGACTTCTGAAGAGACTGAACTCTGAGAAAGAGTCAGGCATGGGAAGTCATCATGTCACCAGTGGGATGCAGATGAAGAAGCAGGTGCCAAGAAGAGACTAAGACAGACAGGTAACAGACCTCAGGGCAGGTCAAACGCCAGGCCAGTACTGGTTTGAAAAGCTGAGATTCTCCCCCCATAGTGCCCAAAGCTTATTAAGTCTCTGTGTCCTTATGTGGGAGCTGGGGCAGTCCCAATGAAAGTTACTTTATTTCCTATTTTATACACTAATTGGCTCTATCCCACTTGTAATTGCTCTCATTTTAAATCAAAACTCAATAGCTACAACATTAGACTTACCACATACATCCTACTACTGAAAACTTGTGTGTGTTTAGTCCAGAGACTGAAGGCTGATTCTAACACTTGGCACAAGAGTTACTCACTGCCTAGTTTTCCCAGCCCACGGCTGCTGTTTGCTTCTTAAGATTGGAGCCGGGTGTGGTGGCGCACACCTTTAATCCCAGCACTCGGGAGGCAGAGGCAGGTGGATTTCTGAGTTCAAGGACAGCCTGGTCTACAGAGTGAGTTCCAGGACAGCCAGGGCTATACAGAGAAACCCTGTCTCGAAAAACAAAAAAAACAAACAAACAAACAAACAAAAAACTCAGATTGGAGCCGGGTGTGGTGGCGCACACCTTTAATCCCAGCACTCGGGAGGCAGAGACAGGCAGATTTCTGAGTTTGAGGCCAGCCTGGTCTACAAAGTGAGTTCCAGGACAGCCAGGGCTATACAGAGAAACCCTGTCTGGAAAAAACAAAAACAAAAAACAACTCAGATTGATAGGAATTATTAAGGATAAAGTTTCCTTCCTTCCTTTTTTTTTTTTTTTTTTTTAGATAGGGTCTCACTGTGTAGGCCAGAGTAGCCTGAAATTCACTGTGATCATCTGCCTCAGATTCCTTCCTGCGTGCTGGGATTGTAGGCATGCATAGGCATGCATCATCAGGCCTGAATGAGTTTCAAATATAGTTCTTTTTTGTTTTTTGTTTTTTGTTTTCTTTTGGTTTTTCGAGACAGGATTTCTCTGTATATCCCTGGCTGTCCTGGAACTCACCTTGTAGACCAGGCTGGCCTCGAACTCAGAAATCCGCCTGCCTCTGCCTCCTGAGTGCTGGGATTAAAGGTGTGTGCCACTACGCCCAGCTCAAGTATAGTTTAAACTTTAGTTGTAATGAGTCATGAAAGCTGGCATGATGGGTTTTATCTCTGCAGTGTCAGCTCACTGTTGAGTTGTCCTTTCCACAAAGGGGGGAGGGGGTTGCGGGGGGGGGGTGTCCTTTCAAGCAGCTTTGGAAGGAGGGACATTCTTGCAATGAATTAAATGAAAACTGTAGAAAAAGTGTGTCTTCCTCTGTCCCTAACTTTTCCTGCCCATGACTCTCAAGTACTAACATTACAACTGTATACTCCTGTGCCTGGCTCTGCTTTTTTTTTTTTTTTTTTTTTGGCTTTTTGTATAGAATAGAGTTCATTAAGGGCATAGGGAGGGGAGTCAAGAGGATATAGTACAGGCAGAGAAAGGCAGAGGGGGAGAGAGAGAGAGAGAGAGAGAGAGAGAGCGCAGAAGTAGACAAGAGAGGGGGAAGAGAATGGGGAGGGGGAAAGGGACAGAGAGGGAGCAAGAAGGCAAGAGAGCAAGAGCTACTCTGCTCTTTTTAAAAAAAAAATCATTATGAAGGTTTTGATGTATGAATCTATACCATGTGTATGCAGTGGCCAGAGGAGGGCGTCAGGACCCCTGAAACTGATGGTTGTAAGTGGCCATGTGTGTGCTGGAAGCAGAAGCGGGGGTCCTTTCCGAGAGCAGCACTTTTCTGTAACTGCTAAGTCATCTTTCCTCCTCCACACCTTTCTATTTCATTTTTACTGAACTTTGTTTACACCTCTGTAACTAGATTCTGAAACACTCTGTTCACAGCGTGAAACTTTTAAAATTATTTCACTCCAACTGAGTGTTCTCAGAGGTTCCTTTGCTTCTTAGAAGCAGTTTTCATAAAAATTTTTGGGGTAAACTTCTTAAAGTCAGTTCTTTGTAGTGTTGACTAAGAAGAGAGTGACATGAAGTTTAATTCACACACACATGCACACACATACACAGGCACAAAGCAAAAGCTGACTATACTTCGGGAACACTACAGTTGCTGGGATGAAAAGAAAGAGAAACCTACATTATCAGTCTTCATATGAACGATGTAAAGCCAATCACATTCTGGGTACATGCGAGATGTAAAGCTCCCTGTGATAGAAATAAAGTAACTCCCTGAGCAGGAAACACAAATAGGCCGGAGGAGAGCCCTAAGAAGAGGCCAGAGCTCAATATACGAATCCCGCCTTTACGGAGCTTCCTGCCCCGCTGAAGAAACCAGACCAACAGAGTCACAACAGAAAGTGGTGGCACCTGTAAGAATCCAGCACAGGGTGGTGACTTAACCCAGCCGGGGGGGACTGGGAGGGGCCAAATCAAGATGGGGAGCCTGATGACAGGATAGGCACATCAGGCAAAGGAACAGTACACAGCAGTGAGAGTAAAGATGACCTGGAGATGAAGCAGAGGATGAGCAAGGACTCAGGCATAAAGACCTCAGGTACCATGCCTAGGATTTGGACTTCATCCGGAAGATGTGAAAGAATCTTTTTGTTTGTTAGCTTTTGGGGGGGAGTGGAGGGTAGGGGAGTGGGGGTGGGGGTTCTCTGTGTAATGGTCCTGGCTGTCCTAGAACTTGCTCTGTAGGCCAGGCTGCCCTCAAAGTCACAGAGATCTACCTCTGCCTCCAAAAGATTTATTCTTGTGAATGGCTATCTAAGATTATATGGCAAAACCAGATTTAGAGAAATACAGCTGCAAAGTATGGTATCATATGCCTGTAACTCTACTACTCAGGAAGCAGAGGCAGATGTTCAAGTTTAAGGCCAGCCTGGTCTACAATGGGTTCCAGAGAGTGAGATCCTGTCTCAAACAAAAATATAAATAGTACGCCACTGCAGGCTAGATTCTAGTAATTCAGTGGTGAAGAACATTCCTAATATAAAAGATTTGACAATAAATGACCAAATGATTGCAAGGAACAGGTGAATGTTGGGGTTGTCTGGTGCTGCTATGTATTCAAATACTAAATAGTGGCCCCCAAGATCTGGTTGCCTCCAAAGATTCTCATGTATACCAAATGATGTTATATAAACCTTGCTCCCCAATTTAAAGCTATTGATTAAATGAAAGTGGCTACAGCCAATTACTGGGGAGAATAAAGATAGCTGGGGTTTAGGTTACTGGGCTAGGGGTCACAAGTAAGGAGCACAAGGAGAGAAGAGAGGAAAGGAGAAGGGAAAACGAAAGAGAGAAGAGAAAGAGAAAGAAGACAGAGAGACCAGGAGGTCTCCATTAGATGTGATGGACCAGGAGCATGTAGCCGAGTGGAATGCCCCAGACAGACTGATGGAGCAGAAATAAGCCAGAGGAGACTCAAACAGCAAGTGCTTGGGCAGCACAGCTGAGAATAACAGTTAGGCACATAGGAAAAAAGATTAAGGGTAGTTTGCCTAGTAACTGCGCTAAAGCTGATTTCACAATCCACAGGACTCTGCCTAGATTATTAGGGGGCTGGTCAGGTCATATTAATAACTAAGAGTAATTAAGTAATATTTAAAATACCATTTATAGGTGAATGTTCAGTAAGTTTCTGTCTAACATACACAAGATCCTACATTGATCTCCAGCATTGAGGGAAAAAATAATAGTAACTTCAAGTTATAATAAATGCTAGCAGGCTGGGATGTTGTTCAGCTGGTAGAGTGTTTGCCCAGCCCAAACCTGAGACTAGATAGGCCTCAGGCCTGGGGGAACCTAAGACAATTCTGCTAAAGGGTCAGAGCAATAAAATGACGACATGTTGCCATAGCCACAGGTCAGTATCTTGCTCAGCCCATTGGAGGAGTTCCTTCTTGCACGAGATGGGAATGAACACAGAGACCCACAAGTGGACAGCGTGGAAGACTTAGAAGCACCCTGTCCTAACTGGAATGTCTTCATCAAACTCATCTCCTCAAGGCTCTGGGATCGATGTGGACGATGAGGTAGAAAGATTATGAGACCCAGAGGCGAAGGATGACCCCTAAGGAGACAGCATCATCCTGACAATAGCACTGATGCACATATGAACGCACAGACTGTGGCAGCACACACAAAACCTGCACAGGTTCGAGCCAGAAGAGTCTAACCCACCCACCCCTAACCAAGAAGCTATCTGCAACTGACAGGAAGTCAATCTTCTCCAACATCTCCCATGTCACTCCTGAGCAGGCTCCATACCCACTAGTCGCCAATACAAAAATGAGCTCAATGGTATTTTTGTGGACTTTGTGTTTCTTGTTTTGGGGATTTGGTTTTGTATTGTTTTTGAAAGAAAGAGAAAGAATATAAAACGAAAAAACAAACAAACAAAAAAAAACAAAACAAGAACAACAGCCGGGCTGTGGTGGCGCACGCCTTTAATCCCAGCACTTGGGAGGCAGAGGCAGGTGGATTTCTGAGTTCGAGGCCAGCCTGGTCCACAGAGTGAGTTCCAGGACAGCCAAGGGAACACAGAGAAACCCTGTCTCGAAAAAACAACAACAACAAAAACAGAGAAAGAATATAAAGTAGGATAGGTAAGGAGGACCTGGGGGGAATCTGAGATGGGGCAACATGATCACCAAAAAAAAAATTTGAGAAAAAAAAAATAATAAATAGTACTATTTTAAAGAAAATAACTGTAAAAGGATCATTTCCTGTTGCTTCAGGCCACTGAGTACTTAGTTCTTTGCTGTCTCCCCTAAGAGTCAGAAATGGAATCCCTACCTCCAGGTCCTTCCGAATGCTCTCAAACTCCTCAATGTCATCCAGCTTGAGCTCCAGGCGGGTTGGTTTCCGTCGCAGCATATTGAAGTCAACCGGAACTTCAGGGGAGCCAGAGCCTGTGAGCTGGGGGCTGGTGAAATGGCAAGAGAGGAAAAGCTTCGGCGTGTCAAGCCTCAGCTACAAACAGATGAATCTGTACACAGGAACAATAAAATGGACATTACACTAACTCATTTAGATTCCATGCATAGACTTCAAAATCTGTAGGCATCCATTTATTGCTGGAGCTAGAGACGGCTCTTTGTTTCAGAGCATATCCTAAGCATATCCAGGGGACACATGATCAACTCCTGCCTGTAGCCCCAGCTTCAGGGGGGCAGATGCCCATGCCTCCTTGGCTTCCTTAACTCATGTACCTACATATACAAAACAAACATTTTTTGAAGATTTATTTATTTACTTACTTACTTATTTTATATGTGTGAGTACACTGTTGCTATCTTTGGACACACCAGAAGAGGGCATCAGATTTCATTACAGATGGTTGTGGGCCACCATGTGGTTGCTGGAATTTGAACTCAGGATCTTTGGAAGAGCAGTCAGTGCTCTTAAATGCTGAGCCGTCGGGGGCTGGTGAGATGGCTCAGTGGGTAAGAGCACCCGACTGCTCTTCCGAAGGTGATAAGTTCAAGTCCCAGCATCCACATGGTGGCTCACAACCATCCGTAACGAGATCTGGCGCCCTCTTCTGGAGTGTCTGAAGACAGCTACAGTGTACTTACATATAATAAATAAAATAAATCTTTAAAAAAAAAAATGCTGAGCCATCTCTCCAGCCCTTACATACACAAATTTAAAATAAAATCTTTAAAAACAAAACCCAGCAAGTTGCCATCAGAGGATTTAGGCAATTCATTCTCTCTCTCTCTCTCTCTCTCTCTCTCTCTCTCTCTCTTCCTCTTTAACACTTTTTGGGATGCTTTATTCCAAACCTGCGGATAAAGCAAAACAGAACCTGTTCTCTGTCCACAGTTCTTATGTCAGAAACCAAGCTTGGGCCCCCAATCTCAGGAACCAAGACCCTTCCAGCTGTGGGCTCCCAAGCAAGACACCCAACCATCACCTTGTGCTCCATTATCCTCCAAAAGACACACAAGGTAAAAGAAACAAGCTGAGGGCAGTAACACTCAATGACAGTCACAGTTTCCTAGGGTCACTTGAGCCTGGAAGTTGGAGACCAGCCAAAGAAACATAGGGAGACCTGTCTCAAAACAAAACAAAACAACAGACAAGAAGCCGGGTGTGGCGGTGCACGCCTTTAATCCCAGCACTTGGGAGGCAGAGGCAGGAGGATTTCTGAGTTCAAGGCCAGCCTGGTCTACAAAATGAGTTCCAGGACAGCCAGGGCTATACAGAGAAACCCTGTCTCAAAAGACCAAAAAACAAAACCAAAAGGAGCAAAGGAGTTAGGGAGATGGCTGAGCAGGAGCACTTCCTGCCCTGACATGTGGACCTGACTTCAAATCCCCACAACCCACATAAAAAGCCAGCCATAGCCGGGCAGTGGTGGTGCAACCCTTTAATCCCTGCACTTGGAAGGCAGAAGCAGGCGGATCTCTGAGTTCAAGGATAGCCTGGTCTACAGAGCGAATACCAGGACAGCAAGGGCTATACAAGAAAACCGTTTCACAAAAAAAAAAAAAAAAAAAAAAAATAGTCTTATGGGGGTCTGAGAGTTTGGGGGCTTGCTGGCTATCAGCCGGGCTCCAAATTCAGTGAGATATCCTGTCTCCAGGAGTGAGGCAAAGTGGTATAGAGCAGGATGCCCAGCATACATCCTCTTGCCTCAAAGTGTATACTCATGTATACATACCACACTCACACAGTATATATAGATACACATACCTCACATACACACACAAAGGAAACAAGGGAAAATGGTTAACTATCTCATGTAAATTCAGTGTCTAGGGAAAGTGGATACGCCATTAGTCCAATCTGCTTTCTATGAACATTATCAGAGACTGTGACCATTCCTGAATATTACAACCAGCTGGCTTAAGTCTCATGAAAACTAAACTTACCAATTCACAGGTATCCACAGGATCTAAGGGTCCTCAATGGGTAAATCATTCATTAATCAGATGCTTCCTGTGCTGAGCTATAGGAGTTTAAAGTCACTGTTGAAATCTGTGGGGAAAACAGACAACACAACAGACCAGGCCAATCTAGTGTCAAAACAGAACCCTAAGGAGGGTCCTCCAACAGCATCACACAAGCATCTAGCCTAGGCCGGGCTGCTTGGGAGTGGTTAGGGATCTCAGTTCCCCTTGGGAAAATGTGTCCTAGTGAATTTGAAGGGTAGGCAGACAGACTTAAGACCAGAGAAGTTCAAAATCATTTCATATGGCGAATAAATGTCTGTTTTAACAAAGCCTGTGTTTGTGTCAGAACATAAAATGTTAAGCTGGCAGCACTCTGTGGAGTGGGCCCTGCCACTCACCGGGCAGCAGTGACAAAGGCGTGGTGCCACTCACCGGGCAGCAGTGACAAAGGCGTGGGTGAGCCAGCCAGTCCCTGAGGACATGAGGAGAGCTGACCCTGCTCACTGCTGGCTGTGGCCCTGGGTGAACTAGATGGGGCAGTGTTGGAGAGTTCGCCCTGGTGGTGCAGGGGCAGGTGAGCTGACAGGCTAATCAACTCAGCTACCTCCCAGGACCAAATCCCAACATCTACCCTTCTATGATCTGCTCGAGCTTGTCAATGGGCAGGTCCTACAGATGCACAGCTGCAGGATCGTCATGACACAGGGCAACAACAGGATATCTGAGAGAAGTCCTAGTGAAGTTCCAGTACAGAGAGTGTAGCAAAAGCCAGAGGCCTTAGAACAGCCAGTGACCCACTGAAATGAACATTGACAAGTTTAGATGAGTGGACAAAAGGGTGTACTGTGCGACGACACACTACAGATTCCATGACAAATTCTGGTTTATTCCATCTTATTTTATTTTAGTGGAGGGAGTAGGTTTTCAAGGGCAGAGGGGGGATACGAAGGGACAGGGAGATGAGTGGGATTGGGGTGCCAGATGTAACATTCAAAGAATCAACAAAAAGTTTTGAAAAAAAGCTAAGCTGACCTTAGTACTGTTGAAGGTATCGTCTTTATATCCTCTACAGTATCCATAATAAACAAAGTTTTAGAGTAAACTGAGCTATATAACAATAAGAGAAGGTGAAACTAACTTGTTGGGCAGTGAGAGGTAGCCTGGTACTCAGTTGAGTTAAAAAGGCTTTGAAGCCTCCAGGACCCTGAAGAGATGGTAGGAGTTTTGCCTGCTCCCAGGCACCAGGTCCCTGTCACTAACACCCGCCCCCCCCCATAGATTTGTAGCTATCAGTCATGTAAGGGCAATGTCCCAAGCCCCCTCCCCATGTAGATGAGGCATCGCTAACATCTCAGACCAAGACAATAGGAAAAGAGACAAGACCACCATAGGACCAAGCCCAATCTCCATTCTAATGAGGTACCTAAAAGCCTGGAGGACTTAGCCAATAAGCTTTCCTTCCCAGATACTTCTCCCCGCAAAAGGTATTTAACCTCAGACCCACCCTGAGAAGTGGGGCATGATTTTTTTACACATCCACTTTCCGCCATGACAATAAATGCCTTACAACTATGGACTGCCTCTTTCCATCAGGATACACCATGGGGAGCCATGGAGAAGGTCTTTGACTATAGAGCCACATGTAGAAGGCCGCTCTGCATTCCCAGCCACCACTGCCCACCAAGCCCAAGCCCAAGCCTGCAGTCAAGCCAAGGACTCTCCCCGTGGGACCAGCCAGAGTTCCCTTCCCCCCACCACACACATCCAGCCAGCTGGTCCCCGACCCCGTTCTCAGCTCTTCTGCAGCTCCCAGCGGGACCTGGGTGTTGGAAAGCCTGAGAACCAGATGAGCCCCAGCCTCATCACAAGCAGGCAGACCCCCAAACCAGCTCCTGCTGTCCCATGCCTCAGACTGTGCACTTTCCCACCAGCAGTGTCCTGGGGCTTCCCTATGGCCCAGCACCTACTCGGAGCTGGCATGGGGTAAGTGCAATCAAATGCCCTGTGTCCTGCCTCCCCAAGCTGCCGAGCGGACTCGAGACCCACAACCCTACGCTAACTTAAGTTCTAGACTCTACCGTCATTGGGGTTTTGTCTCTTTTTTTTTTTCACTTTAGTAACTAAAAATTTTTGCCTTTAAAAAAAAAAAAATGTAATTATTTATTGGGTGTTGGTGAAAGCACACAATTCACAAGCATGGGTCAGAGGACAACATCTGGTAAGCATGGGTCAGAGGACATCATCTGGAGTCCGTTCTCTCCTTCTATCATGTAGACATCACACTTAGCGCAGGTTCCTTTACCCACATTCCCATTCTTTGTGTTATTTGATTACAGACACCCTGGGAAACTTGAAGAATTATTCCAGTTTTATAAAGTTGAAGCAAACAGTTTAGTTAATATCAGAAGCCGGGTGGTAGTGGCACACACCTTTAATCCCAGCACTCTGAAGGCAGAGGCAGGAGGATCTCTGTAAATTTGAGGTCAGCCTGGTCTACAGAACGTGTTCCAGGACAGCCAGGGCTACACAGAGAAACCCTGTCTTGAAAAACAAAAAATGGCCGGGCGTGGTGGCACACGCCTTTAATCCCAGCACTCGGGAGGCAGAGACAAGCGAATTTCTGAGTTCGAGGCCAGCCCAGTCTACAAAGTGAGTTCCAGGTCAGCCAGGGCTATACAGAAACCCTATCTCGAAAAAAAAAAAAAAAAAAAAAAAAAAAAAAACAAGACAAAAAAATGTGGGCTGGAGAGATGGCTCAGCAGTTAAGAGCACTGACTGCTCTTCCAAAGGTCCTGAGTTCAAATCCTAGCAACCACATGGTGGCTGACAACCATTTGTAATGAGATCTGATGCCCTCTTCTGGTGTGTCTGAAGACAGCCACAGTGTACTTAGATATAATAAATAAATAAATCTTTGGGCTGGAGCAAGCAGGGCGAGCAGGGAGAGCAGGGCCTGAGCAAAAAAAAAAAAGAAAAAAAGAAAAAGAAAAACAAACAAACAAACAAACAAACAAAAAAAAGCAAAATCAGCATCCTATAAAAGTTACACATCGCCGGGCGTGGTGGTGCACGCCTTTAATCCCAGCACTCCAGAGGCAGAAGAGGCAGGCGGATTTCTGAGTTCAAGGCCAGCCTGGTTCTACAGAGTGAGTTCCAGGACAGCCAGGGCTATACAGAGAAACCTTGTCTCGAAAAACCAAAAAAAAAAAAAAAAAAAAAAAAGTTACACACAGACCACTAAAATAAAGAGCTAAATGATAGCGATCTACATGAAAGTTCTGCTATAGTGTGCATTCATGTCAATTATTATTGCATGCATCCAGAATGAAACAAAACACTACTATGTATACGAAACATTTACACTTCTCTCAAGAGGCTTAGCACAGCAAGGGGTAATATAATCAACACATAACACTGGCCCGTGACATTTCAAAACTATCAGATATTACCTTCTACTAGATCCCTAAGTAGAGAAATGGAAGCCAGCTCCAAAGGGAAAAGAAACACTTAGGGAAAAAAAAATCCTTACTTGCGAAGGAACTGAAAGCCTCACCACTAGAGAGCAATAATGAGTACGGGTTAAAAGCGCGGCTCGGCTGCTCGCCACCCGCCACGTTACTAATCCTACTACTACGGCTCCAGAACTACGGGATTTACCTTTTCTCACCAGAATTTCTTTTTTTCTGGTTTGTACTCTTGTTGTCCGTGACTTAAATGACTAAAACAGAATAAGCTCCTTGCGCGTAACTTGGCATTTGTAAGTCCTCGAAGAGGAAGTGCTCTTCTAATTGGCGTTGTTCGGGGCAGGGGCTTGAGAGTGGAAGTGAGTCTGTTCAGCTCAGCAAACGCGAATATTTTTGCAATCCCCACAACTTTCATGTAAGGATTTCTTAAAAACCCTTATCTCTGATGTCTAGCATTCATTTGGAACTACAGCTGCTGGTATGCACTTCATCTGGCGCTTCCATGGACCCTTCATTTCAAAGAACACCAAGAATAGGCTGTAGACAAGTAAACCCACTACAAACTAGGCCACAGCTCCTCCACTACATCTCTACTTTAGCCTGAGAAGGTCTTAGAATTTAATATCTTCTTGAAGCCCAAACTGACTACGTAGCCACTGAGTTACGAGGGGCCCCCGGAGGGCTTCCGTCGTAGACAACAGTCCTCTTTCCCAGCTCCAAGGCTGCAGAAGTCTAGGCAGAGATTTCCATCGCAACACAGGCCTCTGCTTCGAAATGGCGGGAGGCCTCCCAAAGGAGAGCAGAGTCCCTCGTTTTGTTCCAGATTATGGTTGCAATCCGCAAACCTACCTCTTTTCAGGCCTCTGCAGTTCCCCAGAACCTCAACTCCCACCAAGACTCCATTGCTGCGCAGCCCGAACTACACCTCCCAGGCCGCTGTGCGCCTCTCTTCCCATGCGCCTCTTCTCCCGCGAGGTTGTGTCGCTCTGTAAGGCCACGCCCCTCAGCTCCAGCCGACTCTTGGCAACTACCACTCCCAAGATACTTCGCAACTCCTAGATCTCGGAGTAGGTTCCTGATACGTTTCCGGCCAGTGACGTACTTCCACTTTGCTAGGCGCGCGGTTCCCGGTCTGAAAAGCAGAACGCGGATTTGGCTAGGGCCTCGGGTCTCCGCAGCCCGGCATGGCCTCCTCACGAACCTCCTCCACGGTACGGAGCTCCGGATCTAAGCTCAGGCCTGTCCTAGAGAGGCCGGGGAATCCCGTGGGAAAGGGCTGTTACCTTATGGGTCTGGGCAGAGGAGGAGGAGGAGGAGGAAGGCTGAGGGACCCTAGTGTGGACCTTAGTAGCTAGCCTTTCCCTGATGTCTTCGTGCGCTGCAGCTCTCTTTGCACTGCTCTTACTTACGTCCTGAGCAGTGACCACTTTTTCTGACTGCTCCAAAACACGGTGCTTTGGAATCGGGTTGTGTCCTGACTTAACTATGATGAGGCCTCCCAACTTGTAATAGGCTCTGAAAGTATTTGAAATGTGTATTCCAGTAACATCGTGACTTGGTGCACCTAGAACCACCCTGATGGTTTAGGTTGTTTTTAGTGTTTGCCCAGTAGTGAGAAGTTATTTTCGTAAAACCGGAGATTGCTTTTCCAGTCAATTAAAGTAACGGGCCCCCAAACAACCAAGACACATCCAGGCAGAAATTGATTCGTCGTACTTCTGTGCCAAACTTAAAGAGAGCCTAAACTCGCACAAAGTCAGTTTCGACTTTCTCCTCTAGCTTTGAGAGGAAAGAAGATGAAAGCCTGGCATTAGCTTCATTCTTTTGGGAAGCATGGTTTGCTGGAACTAAACCTTAGTCCGGGTCTTTGATTTAACAGACAACCAAAACTAAAGCGCCTGACGATTTAGTTGCTCCTGTTGTAAAGAAACCACACATCTACTATGGAAGCTTGGAAGAGAAAGAGCGGGAACGCCTTGCCAAAGGAGAGTCCGGGATTTTGGGAAAAGAAGGACTCAAAGCCGGCATTGAAGCAGGAAATATTAATATAACATCCGGTAAGATGCAAATTTCAAGTCATTAACACCCCCACCCCTTTTTTTAAACAGTGCTGAGAATCCAATCCAGGGGGTTTTTGTGCATGCTAGGCAACTGTTCCACCACTGAGCCATACACTCCCATCTCCCCCCTAGTCTCTCACCTGTGACCGCACTCCTCCCTGGTACTAGAATCAGATGTACACCACCATGTACCTTGGATGAGTCAATATTCTGATGAACACCTTCCCAAACCACATAGTATTAGGTTTATAGGGCCAAAGCCTTCTATTGGTCTGGGGAGCTAGCTCAGGTGCCAGAAGCTTTTCTGTGTGACCTTTAGGACCTGATATTGAGCCCCAGAACCCATGTTTTTGTTTTGTTTTGTTGTTTTTTCTGGCTTGTTCTTCCTTTTTTTGTTGTTTTTTGAGACAGGGTTTCTCTATGTAGCCCTGACTGTCCTGGAACTCACTCTGTAGACCAGGCTGGCCTCGAACTCAAATCCGCCTGCCTCTGCCTCCCGAGTGCTGGGATTAAAGGCATGTTTTTCCTTTTTCTTAAAAAAAAAAAAAAATGCTGAATGTGGTGGTGCCTACTTGGAATCAAATGTTGGGAAGACATACTTCCAAACGCACACGCATGCAACCTTACCCTTCAGTTTTCACCATTGAGCCTGTGACTTTGCCTCCTTGGCATCGTCCAGTGAGTGGTTTTCTTGTATTTCCTACAGTTCCTTGCACGAATTACTCATTATCTCTGTAGACTTCTTCAGTGGATGTTTGGGTTTGGGTTCATCGGGTGTATCTGTCTATGGAAGATGTCTATGGGAGATGTCTATGGGAGATGTAAGCTAGTTCTGGCATTGATGTGTAACTGTTTATAGGAGTCTTTACTTTTCTAGGTGTTTGTTTGTTTTCCTTTTTTCTGTTGTAGCCTTGGGCCAAGCTGGCTGGCCTCCAACTCAGAGGTTCTCTTGCCCCTGTCTCCAGAGTGCTGAGAATAAAAGGCATGTGCCATCACTACCTGCCTAATTTAACTAAGTCATTATGAGCATTTAAATTTGCACACTTTTTCCCTACACACATACACTATTTATTCTTAAGTGTCTTCAAGCCTGTCTTCATTGGGGGGTGGGAGGGGCGAGGGGTTGTGGGTTTTAAAACTAGTTGCCATAGTATCCAAAAAGCCTTCCTTGTTGTCAGAGGAATCCTGTTTTTCCTGGCCATTATTTCCTCTCACTGGCTAGTGTGTGTGAATGCTCTTCTGGGGGTACTGTTTTAGCAGGTAGGAGTTGATAAACAACAACTTTTTCGGCTTTCCAAATAAGAAATGTTCTAAGCTATAGAAAAAGATAATGAAATACATGGAAAAGGTGGCCCGGCCCTCCTGCTCTCAGTTTAAAGCATCACTTGGGTTTATGTATTTGCTATCATTTAATAAGCTGAAAATTGAAAATGGTAAGCTATAAAAAATAAGATAAATTAGATAGAGTTCTTGCGTATGCTTACAACTTTTGAACTTTTAAAGACCAAAACAAATTTCAGTATTAATAAGATGGGCATACTTGTTTATTGATAGAGAATTAAATGTTGGCTGAAAATTTAATATTGTAAGTTAGGGCATTTCGGATATTTTTCATAATACTTTTTTTTTTTTTTAATTTAGCAACTCAGATAGTGAATCTTCTTCTTGCTGGCCCTTCCTTCTGTCCTTTCTTTCTGGCAAGGACTGTATAGACCAGGCTTCCCTCAGTCTCACTACAGCCAATATGACATTGAGCTCATGGTCTTTGAGCCTCCTCTCATGTGCTGAACTTACAGGCATGCCCTGAGCTTCTCCCATCTTTCTTTTCTATTGTGGCCAAACAGCAATTCTAAATAATATATTTTAACACGGTATAATCCAAAGATAAAACTATTTGATATTTGATGCTGAGGAAATTAAATTTTTTCCTTATAACTGAACCATTATGTCTCTACAAGAGCAAAAACTTTGTACAGTGAAGACATTGCAATTCATCAGATGTAATGGCCTCTGAGCCACTTTGAATGTGGTGTTCCTTAGTGTCGTATGGCATGGCAGACAGCAAGTGCATTGCGCATGCTCAGAACCAAGGCTGCAGCAAAGGTACATGGTGCAGCCCAGCAGGAACCCTTCGATATTGCTGAAGTCTTTGTGAGCTCCACACTTTTTAAGAAGCTGTACTGCAGGACACACAGACTCTGATTGGCTAATTGTTTCTTTCTCCCGTGTTGCCTGTTCTTTGCGTAGGAGAAGTGTTTGAAATTGAGGAGCACATCAGTGAGCGGCAGGCAGAAGTCTTGGCAGAGTTTGAAAGAAGAAAGCGAGCCCGGCAGATCAATGTGTCCACAGATGACTCAGAGGTCAAGGCTTGCCTTAGAGCCTTGGGAGAGCCTATCACACTTTTTGGAGAGGGTCCTGCTGAACGAAGAGAAAGGTGTCCTTTATAAATAGTTACCTTTATTATCTGTCTTTGGAGTTACAAGGTTCTTGTGGTTTGCGGGTTGTGAAGTCATCGGTGCTGACTTCCAGTCAGGCCCCTGCCTACTCTGCTGGGAAGTTGTTTGTGGGATATGCTAGGTGATTGTTTTGTTTTATTAAGATATATTTTTAATTATATAAATCCATAATATGTCTGTGTGGAAGCGTGCACAGGTGAGTTAGGATACCCTGGGAGTCCAAAAGAGGGCGTTACATATGGAGCTGGAGTTGCAGGCAATATTGAACTACCAGATATGGTTACTGAGAACTGAACTTTGATCCTCTGAAAGAGCAAGAGTACCTCTCCTGGTACACAAATATTTCATTTTTTTTGTTTCTCTCTCAGCTTTTAGAGTCATGTGATTTTGTTTGAGCATAAGTGCCCCTTGTTCACAGAAGCCTTGCTCCATTACTTCTGACAGTGCCTTTTTAAATGTCTCTTATTTGTATGTGTAGACATGTATGTGCCTTCATATGGATGTGGGGGTCATAGAACAACTTGTGAGAGTTGGTTCTCGTTTGCCATGTGTCCCAGGGATCTATCTCAAGTCGGCAGGCCCCTTGCCTGCTGAGCCACCCTGCCAGCCTGACTCTGTGTATTCGCTGTTAGCCCCTTCTGCCTGCCAAGTCCATTGTGCTTTAATATTGTCCCGTCCCGTAGGTGAATGCCTTGACTCCCAGCTGCCACTACCTTAGCTCAGGGCCACCATTGTGAGTTGACTGCTTTAACAGTAAAGGCGAGTTTTCTATGCTGTTGCTCTTCTGCCTGCTGCCCTGTCTTTCTCATTGCAGACCCTTCCTTGGGTAACATGAAGGCTCTGGTGACCAGGCCCCACTTGACTTCCCAGCTTTGGCCATCAGCAGCCCTTCCCCTGTGTTCCGTATCCAACTCTACTGAAGTGCTTGCAAGCCTAAGTTCACCCTGTGTCCCTGACTATAAGCCTTTACAGATTTTTTTGGGTTTTTTTTTTTTTTTTTTTTTAGATTTATTTATTTAACTTATATACAAATACACTGAATACACTGTCACTGTTTTCAGACACACCAGAAGAGAGCATCAGATCCCATTACAGATGGTTGTGAGCCACCATGTGGTTGCTGAGAATTGAACTCAGGACCTCTTGAAGAGCAGTCAGTGCTCTAAACCACTGAGCCAACTCTCCAACCCTCCTTTACAGTTCTTTAACCCTCTGTCTCAACTTCTGTTTTTGACTCTGGGCCGAATGAGCATCTGACAACACCCTTTCTGTAAAGCCTTCCCTGATATCTATCCCACACCTCCTCCGAAGCCTTGGCTCTGTACTTCCATATTCTCTTCACATTTTGTTCACTGCTCTCTGATATTGCTATAATATACTGCTTTCTGCACTGTCTTCAAATTATCCTTTAGTTTGACTTTCTTGTTGCTCTTTAAAAAATAAAAAATAAAAATTTATTTATTATTATATCTAAGGACACTGTAGCTGTCTTCAGATGCACCAGAAGAGGGCATCAGATCTTATTACTGATGATTGTGAGCCACCATGTGGTCGCTGGGATTTGAACTCAGGACCTTTGGAAGAACAGTCAGTGTTCTTAACTGCTGAGCCATCTCTCCAGCCCTGTTGTTGCTCTTTTGAGACAGGGTCTCGCTATATAGCCTTGTCTGGCCTGCAGCTCACCAACATACCTCACTTGTAATTCTTATTTTATTGAAATAGGGTCTTAGTGTGTAGCCCTTAGTGGCCTGGAACTCACTTGTACCCAAGGCTGGTCTTGAACTCAGATCCACCTGCCTCTGCCTCCACGTTCTGGGATTAAAAGTGTGTGCCATCAGCCGGGCAGTGGTGGTGTATGCCTTTAATCCCAGCACTTGAGAGGCAAAGGCAGGCGGATTTCTGAGTTCGAGGCCAGCCTGGTCTACAGAGTGAGTTTCAGAACAGCCAAGGCTACACAGAGAAAACCTATCTCAGGGGGAAAAAAAAAGTGTGCCATCAAGCCTAGTTCCTTTGGAACTATTCTTAGTCATTAAATATCCTTAGCCCTTGAATTGGTGCCCTGTGCATCATGGCATTCAGTGGGTTCCAGCTGTACGTGGCAGCAGTTGACTCTAAATGGAATAGAGTAATTGCTGATAGCTGGTATTAAGGAGCCTTCAGGTAAAGACTGGAAAGGCTCGGCAGGCCCACTGGAGTCTGAGAGGTGAAAGAGCAAAGGTGCACAGCGTTTCTCCTATGCTTGCTTTTCCTGTTTCTCCCACCATAGTCACCTGAGGTCCAAAAATACTGACTAGGAAAATGCCAGAAGTAAACACTTTATAAATGTTCATTTACACACCATCAAGCTCTGTCCCTTCATCTGCTATTTCCTTGCTACCTTCCTATTAGTGTGCACTAGAATAAAATATTGTGAAAGAAAGAAAAACAGATCTCATTCACATAATTATAAAAATCTGTTTTGGTTTTTTTACTAACTTTTTACCTTGCTAATTTATGAGTTAAATGTTATCGTAAGAATGTATGAGTAGAGAAACAAACACAGTGTGGCTAAGGCTCATTGTTCCCTGTGGTTGTAAGCTTTTAGGGATCTTGACACATCTCTTCCACAAGTGGTGATGGGGCCCTAATGGACTTCATCCATATTGATTTCTGGCCTTTCTTGTTACAGGTTAAGAAATATTCTCTCAGTAGTCGGGACTGATGCCTTAAAAAAGACCAAAAAAGATGATGAAAAATCTAAGAAGTCAAAAGAGGAGGTAAACTGTGGAAAAATTCAAGGGTGTTCTTCCCAGTGCTTTCTTTGCTAGGGTGAAGAGAGGTGTCTACAGGCTCTCTCTGCCATTTGGGACTGATTGATGGCAATAATTGATCATTTTTATGGATTGGGGATGGTGCTGGAAGTTCTCCATTCAGGAAGGAGCTATGGCACTCTTGGTGTGACTCAGTAAGAAACCAGAAACTATAAGAAATCATAGGATTGCTCCACCCTTAAGAGTGCACACTGCTCTTCAGGAAAGCTCAAGTTTGGTTTCCAACACCTGAGTCTGGGGATGCCCAATCCTGAGCATCGGATGCTGTCCTCCGTGGCATCTGCATTCATATGCACATACCCCACAGTCACACAGCACAGTTAAGTAAAACGTAACTAACAGAAGGATGGACGAATGCCTGCTTTGTTCTGTTACTGAACCAGTCGCCTTCTTTGTGAGCATTGCAGGGGAGAACAGCTGTTGGGAGAGCAGGCATTTTTCAGACCTAACCTTTCTTCTGTTATTTCCTTCTCAGTATCAGCAAACCTGGTACCATGAAGGGCCAAATAGCCTGAAGGTGGCCAGATTGTGGATTGCTAATTATTCACTCCCCAGGTAAGCAGAGGTCCAGAAGAAAGAATTCTGTCATTTCAGGGACTAAGAATAGGCTCTATACTGGCGGCGCTTATTATATAGGATTGAGAATTAGAGTGTTCAGACCCTTGTTGATACTCCTTTAGTGATGATGTTTATGGGTCACAGGGCAATGAAACGCTTAGAGGAGGCCCGTCTCCATAAGGAGATTCCCGAGACAACCAGAACCTCCCAGATGCAGGAGCTGCACAAGTCTCTCCGGGTAAGATGCTCTTCACTCTTGTCCAGTCTCTTAAAATATCAGCTTCTATTTTGGCCCACCCACAGGAGGGTAAAGGCCACATGCCCTCTGGTGGATCAGTGCTGTGGCCGGCACCATCAGCTGTAATGACAGGAGCACCCTGGCTCACAGTGTGAGGCGCCTTCTAACAGCTCAAGCTGTGCTTGCCTTTTCTCTGTGTTTTGTCTATCTTTAGCTGACATAAAAGCTAGTGAGACTATGGTCAACAAGTGGCTTTCCAGATAAGCCTTGATCTCTTTGTTTCAGCAACTTGACTGTCTTCTACCAGCAGCAAGCATTTAAAGTCTTGGGATTGGTTAAGTTGAACCGTTACCACCATCACTTCCTTCACTACCTTCCCCCACTCCCCTTTTTTCCCAAAAAGTGAAAAAGTCAAAGCGCCCTCAGATTCGCTTTCTAATAATCACCTTGTCTTTGTTTTCTTGTTAGTCTTTGAATAATTTCTGCAGTCAGATTGGAGATGACCGGCCTATCTCCTACTGCCACTTCAGCCCCAATTCTAAAATGCTAGCCACAGCTTGTTGGTAAGTTTTGTTTTACAGTAACAGTTTCCTAAATTGGGCATTGGTTCAGGAAGGAAAAGTATCCTTGTCTCCGCTGTCATTTCCTCTGCTTCTCCTGAGCAGCGGCCATGGCTCTGCCTGCTTATTTGCTTCGACGGCTTCTGTTAGGCAGTTCTTACTAGTCACAGAGGTGCCCAGAGAGCCATGACGTGTAATGTCTACTGTGTTCTTCTACGGGTGATCTGGTGTAGCTCATAGGGAACTTTATAGACCAAGTAATTTTGAGTTTAGTCCAGCTTTTCTTTCTTAGCTCTGTGGTCTGGGTGTAGGTGATCCTAGGAAGTCTTGGTGTCCTTACCTACCATTAGTAAATGTTAATTACTAATCTTACCTTTGTCTTGCAAGTTGACCTAGATATTAAAAATAACAGCTTGCATTCCATGATAGTCTAAAAGAGGCCTGAGAGCTGCTGTAGCTGTCCAACAAGCCTTTGTGTTTTCTGAAGACCTCTGTCAAGTGTATAGGGTCAAGACAAAATTGTCCTTTAATGATGTTACGAAGGTGCCTTTTCCTTCCCAGAGCAACCCTGGCTGAGATGCTTTCCTTTGTGTTTGATAGGAGTGGGCTCTGCAAGCTCTGGTCTGTCCCTGACTGCAGCCTCCTTCACACTCTTCGAGGTGAGTTACAATCTTGGGTGGGAGCTCTCATTCTTTTTCCAACAAACTCTGTTAAATGATGAAACTTGGGTTGACACTCATTGCTTCTGTGTGTGTGCACGTGTTGGTGCACTCTGTGTACATATATAAATGCCAGCAGACCACATGATAGTGTCTGATCCCCTGGAGCTGGAGTGGGTGCTGGGAACCAACTCAGGTCCTCTGCAAGAGTGAGCAGTAGATCTTTTAACTGACGGGCCTTCCTTCCAGCCCATGCATTGCATTTATATTTGAATGGATGTGTGTGGTTCTCTCTCTCTCCAACACCAGAGTATCATGACTTCACATTCATGCAGTCTGTCTTCCTATCTAGCCACACTCTGGCTTTGATAGCATCTAAATTAAAAGACACCAAGATTTTACGTTTTATTTATTTTGATTTGGTTTATTTAGTTTTTGAGAATGGAGTCTTACTCTCTTTCCCAATATGGCTTTCAATTCAGTATCCTCCTGCCTCAGCCTCCCAGGTGCTGGAGTTAACAGATACGATGCAATCCATTGTGCCAGTTTCTGCTTTTTTTTTTTTTTTTTTTTTTTTTTAAGAAAGTGATTTGTTTCAAACAATTTGGGGAGAAGGGATAGAGAGGTTGTTCAGTGACAAAAAATGTGTTCTGCTCTTAGAAAGACTCTGAGCTGAGTTCCCAGCACCTGTAACAGGTAGCTCACAGCTCCCTGTAGCTCTGGTTCTAGGGGATCCAGTGACCTTCATAGGTACCTGTGCTTCTATATACATACACGTAATTTAAAAATAAGTTTCTGGGCTTGGTGGCACACACTTTAATCCCAGCACTTAGAAGGCGGTGGTAGGTAGGTAGATCTTTTTTAATTTGAGACCAGCCCAGTCTTCATAGCAAGTTCCAGACTCTCCAGGACTACAGAGAGAGACCCTGTCTCAAAAATAAATGTTCCTTTGTAGTAGTTGAATAGTCACTTCAGTACTGTGTTCACATTCCCTGATAGGTACTTTTCCATGCTGTTCATAGTAGCCTTTCTTTGCTTATAGGTTACAAAGAGGTGAGAGCCCTTTAACTTGATCTCCTGTATTCCTTTAGGCCATAACACAAATGTAGGAGCAATTGTATTCCATCCCAAATCCACTGTCTCATTGGACCAGAAAGATGTCAACCTGGCCTCTTGTGCTGCTGATGGTTCTGTGAAGCTTTGGAGCCTTGACAGGTAATATTGCCATTCTCCAGACCATACTGCCGTCCTCCAAGCAGTTAGGGTTGACTGGGCCTTCAGGCCTGAACATGTGACATGTAATCCCAGACATGCTCTAAGAGTCCAGGGAACTCACAGAAAACAGATAACTCTCTTAGACCTTTCTTCTCCAGAGAAGATGTGCTGAGATTTTTGTTTTCCTTGCTGACTTATGCACTTAATTTTTGCTTTTAGCATAGTAGTTGCTGATTGCTGGCTCCCATTATTCTAAAACAATTCAGCCTGACCTACATGGTTGGTTAGCATTGGAGAGATGCACTGTTTTGTAGATAGGCTAACGATGATCATCTTGGTGGCCTCTCAGGTCTTAGCACACAGCCACAGGGAAGGGAGGTTCTCTCTGGCAGTGAGACCACTGGTGTCATCCTTTACCTAGGATGTGTTTTCCGACTACAGCACATTTTATTCTTCCTGTGGGTGTTTTTACTAGTCCACTCGATTTGAACGCATACTGTGAGAAAGCATGGGAAGGGTCTTTGTTGCAGAATTTTCTAAGAGCACTAATTAGCATTTACAGTCTTTACCAGATAGGGTCTCCACTCCTACTGGGCAAGTCTTAATTGGCTTCCATAGTACTTGGCAGTGCTTCTCCCGTGGGCACTGGTTGGGTCTGCGTATGCTCTGACAGCAAGTGTTCCCGTCTAATTGCTCTCTTTAGGCTCATGTTTACTTCCTCTCTCTGCTGTTTGAGTCTTTCTGTTGTTGCTAAGAAGCAGAAACTAATGGCCAGCTAGAGGACATGGAGTCGCTCTAGCCTAGGATCCCTTTGGATCTTTGAAGGGGCTAAGGGTTAAAAAGGAACCCACTTGAACCAAAACTGATTTGGTATCCATGTTTCTACCCAAGTCTGTCTTTCTTTTGAATCCAAGCCCTGCTTTGATGCGGTGGCAGGCTGTTGCTCAGCAGTCTGAAGAACTTTTCTCTTATCCTAAATGGAGAATTTGTGAACTAGCTGAATTGAAAAAGTGATCACTGCCCTGTGGTCACAGAACCTTATCAGGTAGCTTAAATTATTGTTATCCCAAAGATTGTAACCCATTGCAAGGATGGTTACTAGTTAGCACAGGGCCTTCTCTTGTGCAAGGTGCCTTCAGTCCCTGTGCTGCATGGTGTAGCAAGGACATGGTAATGCCTATATACAAACTAGAACGGGTAGGTCTGCACAGCAGCAGATTAACTCGGTGGGCAGCTGCATGGCTCTCAAGATGTTTTAATGCCTGTGTGTTTGCTTCCTTTCAGTGATGAACCAGTCGCAGATATTGAAGGCCATACGGTGCGTGTGGCTCGGGTAATGTGGCATCCGTCAGGGCGTTTCCTGGGCACAACCTGGTAAGCCATCTGTTACTGTCCAGTTTGTACAAGCCTGTTGGCTTTGATAATCCTTTTCAGTTATCTGCTAGGTAAATTTTTAGAGCACGGATATTCAATTAGAACTTTCTCAAACTTCAGTAATAGAAGCAGAATAAAAGAGTATGATATAGTCAAAGCAGAGTGTTTTTACTTTTCTATCTCACTGAGTGTGCTACACTTTATACTGAATCTCCCTCAGATGGGTGAGATAGCACGTACCTATAGTCCTAGCACTCAGGTCCGACTTCCTTATCCTAGTGTTCAACTCCCGGTCGGACCCGATGTATCGTTCTGATAATTTTTATTTTATTCTCGACCCACCATCACTGGGTACGGAAATTGGAGTCGTGAGCTCTCCGTCTCCGTCCGGACCCGATATCTCGTTCAAGTCCTGTCAGTCCCGATGTGTCTTTTTAAGAACAGAACTTTTTTGATATTTTTATTTTTTAAGTAAAATTTCTCCCTGCTAACATGTTGGCTTCTTTTTCTGATTCTGTAAGGTTGGTTAGTAAGACTTAGTTCTACTAAAACTCTTCTTTCATGTTTAAGCAACAGACAATATCGTGTGATTGATTTATTATACAATTCAACCTTGACAAATGCATACCGCTATGACCCACACCCTCATCAATATAGATAACGTTTTCCCACCCTACAGAGTTCTCTCCCACCCCTTAATCTACCCTTCCAAACAAACTCTGATGTGATTTCTGTTCATTCTGCCTGTTTGTACCATTCGTGGTGTTGAGTTGAGCTGTAGTCTGTTGTATCTGAGCCACAGTTTCTGCATCCTCCTGTTGATGGGCACATGGGCGTGTCTCTGGGTTGTGGCTAGTCAGGATAAAGCTGCTGTAAATATTCTTTAAGGTGCATGGGTGTTTTGCCTGCATGTATGTCTGTGTACCACATGTGTGTAAGTGCCCGCAGAGTCCAGAAAAGGGCATCAGATTAGAGGTACGCATGGTGGGTGCTGAGACTTGGGTCCTGTGGAAGAGCATCCTGTGCCATCTCTACGTCCAGCTATAAATACTCTTACTGAAGCTTTTTGTAGATGGGCTGGCTGTCTTTTTCCTTCTCTTAGGTAATTACCTAGGAATACAATTACTAGTTCATGGAGTGGTGGTGTATAGAGTAGATGTATATTAGCTTTGTAAAAGTATGTGGGCAAGCTGGAATCAGTGCCACACGCTTACAGTCCCAACATTCAGCACAAAGATCTCAAGGTGAGACCAGCCTGGACTTCAGAGTGAGAACCCTGTTCCCCAGAATAAAGTCTTTTTTGTTTTGTTTTGTTTTCGTTTTTGGTTTTGGTTTTGGTTTTGGTTTTTCAAGACAGGGTTTCTCTGTATATCCCTGGCTGTCCTGGAACTCACTTTGTAGACCAGGCTGGCCTTGAACTCAGAAATCCGCCTGCCTCTGCCTCCCGAGTGCTGGGATTAAAGACATGCGCCACACGCCCGTCTCAGAATAGAGTCTTTAAAACATCTGAGCTCTGCCCACTCTGGTTCCTAGCTGTGTTGGTGTTTGCTGTTGCCAGCCGTACTGTTTTGCCCATTGTAAGCACGTGGTGATATTTATGTCAGTGTTCCTATTCTGATGGCTGTTGCACTTGAGTGTTTTTCCCACATGCCTACACATCTTGCATGTCTTTGGTGCAGTCTCCAGTTGCTTTGCTCTTCTTGAGTTTATCTATTCTATTTGTAACACCAAAGCCTGTTTGCAACCCTCATTTAAGATTTTTGTTAAGAATTCCTTTAACACCTTTAATGACCGTACACATTTGGGTCTGTTTCTAGATCTGCTATGTTTCTTTTTCTTTAACGCCCTAATTTCAGTTGAGACTCCAGTAAATATGCAAATGCCTGGTGAGGGAAGGAGTGCAGCGGCAGAATGAAGGGGGAAAGACAGTGCCATCTTTGCTGGGCTGAACCCAGGGCCCTGCACATACCAGGCAAGGCCTCTCTACTATTGAGCCCCAACCCCTACCCCCCGGAATTCTTTTGTAAAAAACAGCCACTAAAGTACAGAATGTTCATGGTCTCCCAGGTGTCACCTAAAACAAAGTCTTGGTGGTGAGGCATTGTTCATGTCAGAAAGGCCTTTCTCGTTCATTCGTTTGTTCATTCATTCTTTCTTTCCTTGTTACCTTTGTTTTTTGTTTTTTGTTGTTTTGGTTTGGTTTTTCGAGACAGGGTTTCTCTGTGTAGCCCTGGCTGTCCTGGAACTCACTCTGTAGACCAGCCTGGCCTCGAACTCAGAAATCCGTCTGCCTCTGCCTCCCAGGTGCTGGGATTAAAGGCATGTGCCACCACACCCGGCCTGGTTTTTTGGTTTGGTTTGGTTTGGTTTGGTTTGTTTTTTTTTTTTTTTTGGTTTTTTGGTTTTTTTTTTTTTTTTT
>CACVCL010020529.1:0-81745 GCA_902729485.2 Mus minutoides | reverse complement strand
TGGTTTTCTCCTACCATGTGGGTTCCAGGGGTCAGACATTGGTTCTTTGACCTGACAGCAAGTATCTTTGTGCCATCTCACAAGCCTGAAGTATAGTTAGTTCTTTGGTTTATTAATTCCACTTAACATTTAAATGTTCTTGTTTAAGAATTTCATATGGATTTTAGAATGGATGATATTTTTTCTATTTTTGTGAAAAATGTGTGGATATTTATTGGGTTCATATTTATCCTATGAATCACTTTTAATAGGCTTGTCATTTTTGCAAGATTAATTCTATTGATCCATGCATACAGGAGATTTTTCCAATTCTAATGTCTTCCTCGATGTCTTTCTTCAGACATTTGAAGTTTTCACTATAGAGGTCTTTTATCTCTTTGTTTGGATTTACTCTATTGCCTTGAGGCTATTGTAAATAGGATTGAGTCCGTGATCTTTTTATCAATACATTGTGGGAATCCCAGCTTCAGTAAGTACATCTATAATGAAACTTCTGCATAGAAAACCCAGGGAAGCTCACAGAAGAAAATGTAGAAAAATTGTTAAAGGACCAAGAAGTCTGATGTGAGATTGTGTCTCCTAGAAATGATAGGGAATGACACTCATGATACCAAAACAATATAACTGCCTAAACAAAACGTCATCAATGACAATTTCAATAAACAGGCCAATACAGAAGGAGTAAATCTCATGGAGTTCTACTCCTGTACATTGAACTATAAGTAACTAATGATACTGAGAGAGGGAGAATTAGCCTTTCCTAAAGATGAGCCCTCTAATTAGTTATCCAACATAAAATGGTCAGCCCTGAAATCATACACACATGGGAAACAAAACAAACTTATTAGGTTGAATGTGTATATTCAATATGTAAATGTGTGTGTGTATGTGTGTGTGTGTGTGTGTGTGTGTGTGTGTGTGTGTGTGTGTGTGTGTAAGAGTAACCAAAAGAAAAATTCCACTAATTTGAGAGGAAATAAGAATCAAAATACAAGAGGGTGTATATGGAAGGTACATGAGAGATGCTGGTGGAAGGAAAGAGAAAGTAGAAAGTGATGTAATCATATTTTATTTAAAAATAATAATATATAACATTTTAAAAAGCATTTCATAAATGAATATAGTATGTTTTGATCAAATCCACCCTACTTCTTCCTAATTCCTTCTATAACTCTGACCACCACTATTTACCTTTCTGAATTTCATATACCCTTTCTAAAATTTGGTGAGTCTACAGAATGTTGTCAGTTTGTTCATGACTATAGGGATCAGCACTGCTTATTAACTACTTTTCTGGTTTTGTAATGAAATAGCATGCCCAAAGCAATCTACATAAGAAAGAGTTAATTTGGGTTTGCAGTTTAAGAGGGATTGGATTCTATCATGATGAATAAGTATAGCAGCAGGAGCTGCAAGCTGGGAGGTCAGATCTTCAGCAACAGCAACAATATTATGCATGGTGGCAGGCACTGCAAGCTGGGAGTACACACCTTGGACAGCACAAAGCATATAGAGGGAGTTAATTAGAAGTGATATAGAGTTTGTAAAAGCTCAAAGGCCACCTTCATAGACATAGTATCTCCAACAAGGCCACACCTCCTAAACTTTCCCAAATGGTGCCACTAACATGGAACCAAGTGTTCAAACACATGAGCTTATAGGAAATTTCTCTTCACCACTACACAGAGGAACATGGGTAGTAGCCTGCTATGAGACACATCTCAAAAGAAACTCTCTCTTCTCAGATCTTCAACCAAAAATTGCCAATAGTCCCTCAGTTAGGCTTGAGACATTCATAAGCCTCTCCTAATCCACGCTAGCACATTAGCTGGCTCAGTCTGTACACGTTTTGGCCACGTTACCATCACAGTTGTGATTAAACATGAGCAATGTCCTTGTCATAAACAAGAACAGAGTATAAATCTTTTATTTTAATTGTTTTAAACTTTTGATTACATACATGTTTTGTCCTCATATATGTCTGTGTTTCATGTATATGCCTGGTGCCCATGGACTCCAATGGAAGGTGTTGGATCCCCTGCAACTGAAGTAAGAGACATTTGTGAGACATCCTATGTGTGCTGGAAGTTTAACTTCCTCTAGAAGAGCAATCAATACTCTTAAGCACTGATTCATTACTTCAACTCAGTATAATTCTTAAAGAAAGCTTGAAAAATAGACCAATAATTAAAGTGTAGATTAAGATACATAAGAAGCAGAATCATAAGCTGACTTTAGTGAGGTTAAAGAAAAGAAAAAGAGAAAAGTGGGGCTGAGCATGGTTTCTTTGGCCTCTCAAAACTGAAATCCTCAAAAATCTCTCATATTTTTAAAAACTTGACTCTATACAATGAACCAAAAGTCTAGCTACATAAATTATCCAGCTATTAGTCTGTATATCACTTCAGTTTTCACAGGAATATTGGTAAGACTATTCCAGATTTTGTACCTGCTCTTCCACCCCAAGAATATACACATGTGACTGAAGCCATTCATAGTCAAGAATGGCTCCTTAGTTTGTTCCTTTCAATGCAGTCAACATATTCCATGATAACTTTTCATAGCTAATTTCTCTATCTGAATAAGTTAGAGTCATACCTCTTCCTTTTTCAGTGTATTGTTCTTCAGATAAAACGATATCTTACACAATAAAATACTGCACAAAGTATTAAGCATTGTATCAACAGAAATGCTACATGGGTACAAGTGTGCAAAGTATTTGTGGAACCCCACTCAACTGACGCTTGACTGAATAGAAATGAACACACTGAAAGATAAGAGCATTGGTTGAAACTGTCCTACTATGATCTGATTATGCTTTCTATGTCTGCACTCTCTGTTGCCTATTTAACCACTACTTCCAAGGGTCTTCTCTAAAACTAGCCAATGATTACTTATAGTGAGTTATTTTATTTTTCTCAACTAATCTGCTCAGAAGCATGGTATTCAATAATAAGAATTAGCTTTTCAATTTGATGATGGGAAGGTAACAAAATATTTAGTACCCAAGAATGATTTCCATGTCCCACTCTTCTAAAGTCTATATTACAATGTGGGGCTCTAGATGATCAGCCTATGTTAGATCATATTTTTTAATCAAAATTAAACTTCATTGATCTCTCAGACAATCCAAATAAAGTTTATAGTATTATAAAATCTGAGATTAATTCTTACTCTCTGCCTACAAGAAAATTTATACTGTCATAAATTACATTTTTCAGCTATCATAAAACCTTTTTCAAAATTTCTTTTTTAAAAAACTGTTCTATGAAGTACAATATATATATATATATATATATATATATATATATATATATATATATTTTTTTTTTTTTAATTTAACTTATAAAAAAAATCATAAAATATCTTTAAAGCCCTGAAAATGACTTATATGGCATAATTTGGAAAAACTGTCCAAATTGTTCAGGATAGATTCTTTTTTTTTCACCAAAAATACTAAAGCTTGACAGACAAATGAGGTGGTAGTTAAGACATAATCCTGGGGTTAGGAAAATTTGGCTTAGAACTTGCTATGCTACCACATTATATGTAGTCTTTGTTAATTTCTGTTGCCTCTCGGGACACTAAAATCCTTATTAAAAGGAAGAAAGTAGACTATGGTATATTAAAACCCCCAGGGAAGTCTTTGATGAACTTCTAATTACCAACTAGTTTTCCCATAGCAATAGAATGTCATCCTAATAGTGGTTTTATGTAGTTTCAGGACCAGACATAATTAAAACTTCACTTCCCATCTTCCTTTCCAACTAACCATGAGTAAATTGGTAAGTTTAGGCCAGTGACTCACGAATAAAAGTGTCTTTCATTTCCCTGACCACTGTCTACAAGGTTAAAGGTGATAAGGCTTCCTGAGTTACTAGACAAAGATAACATCAACTGATGATGAAAGAGAAATGAAGAGACCCACTCTCTAAAACCATGCAATCAACACATAGGTCAAACATAGAAGTCTATACTATAATAATGAGAGCAGTATGCTTCATAGCACCACTGTGAGGGAGTATCTTGGAATAGCAGAATTGAACTGCTTTATCCTCTTTTAGTTTTAAAAGTTATGTTATTGCAGATGAGGTTGAAGCTCCATGGTAGAGCTCTTTTTTGGCATCTGAGATACTCAGGATATGATCCCAGAAGTGACAAAAGAAAAAGGGGGAGAGGATAATGTGATACAGTGAACACCATGAGACGTCTAAATATATAGAACAAGATTGCCACTCTACTGATTAACAGAGGGAAAGGTCCTAAAACTCTGTGAGCCTCAGTATTCTCATTTCTCAGCAATGTAGGTAACCTAAGACTTTGAGTTTCCTTAGTAGAAAATGTTTGATCAACAAATGATATTCAATGCAGTGTCTGTTGACTGACAATAGCAGCATTTGTTATTGCATGGTGATTTACATATTCAGAGATATTAAACTACAGTCCATTGTGTGTGTTATTTATGTTTCCTGTCACAGTGACCATGTGCCTGATAAGAATCAACTTGATAAAGGAAGGATACTTGTGGGATTCCAGCTTGAATGTATATTCCATCCCAGCAAAGAAAACACAATGGTAGATAAAGTTTTAAAGCTGTGGTTGCAGATGTGTGTGACTGGCTCTTCACATCTCAATAGAGTAGCAAACAGAGAAAGAGACTGGGATCAGCCCTGTAGCAACCCATTTCCCCCAGCAACACATTTCCTCTTGAACTTTCTATAAGCTCTCAGATAAGAACCTTGGATAGGTATCAAGTGTACAAATCCATGAGCCTGGGAATAACAACTTCCATCCAACAGAGAGCATTGTGTAACAGGGTGTCTGATGTTTAACCATTCTAACATGCTGAAATCCTGAACATGTTTTAATCACAAACTCCTCCACCTACTGTCCAGGACTAATCTATCAGAGAACACTGTGATCTGCTTGAAAACTGATAGGTTGGAGTCTGTATGTCCCTAATCAACTCTGGTTATGAAATAAGACTAGGTTTTTACAAAAGTCAATACTTGAAGTATAAAATACTATAATGATGATGATCAACACTGAGACTTCTATATACATAATATCTTTGGGGAGACTTACCTTTAAAGTGCAATCCAAACCTGACAGTGAAGAGCTGGAGCCCTCCTGCTCCTCTATAACACCTCTCTTCATCATCACAAACTCAAGCCAAGGCAAGCAGGACAAAACATAATCTAAAACCTCCCTCTGGGAAAGAAGCTCTTATCACCAGAGGCAAGTTTGAAACTAATTTACTGAACGGCATGAAGATTTTCCTCTCTTCCATCTGAAATTCCAGACCTGCCTGAGGATAGAATTAAATTACAGAACTGACTGCATTTGCTCAAGAAGTATTTTTTTAATGTTTTATCTAAAATGCCTATCACCATCAGAAGCTGCCGTCAGAAGCCATGGCACAAGGGTGTGTCCCCACAAAGCTCTAAGGATATGTCTCTTCTGAATTACAGTTTGTGCAGATGAAAATCTATAATCCTTTTTCATTTTTAAAATAAATACCTGCCTGAACCTTCAGAGAATTGGCACAGAGTTTTGAATTATACTTCAAAAAATGGATAAATGTTTCAATCATTAAACGGTCTTTACCCAAGAAATAAGAAAAAAAAATGACTCTTCCCAGTCATTGTTATCTGATGTATCATTTGGGATTACAGTTTTTTTTTTCTTTAACTAGCATGCTTAAGTCTTCTCTCTACCTGCTTGCCATATTTCTGTCAAGAGGTCTTACATCATTTTCTTTTTGCTTTCAAACACTTCATTTTAAAATTTAATCACAGGATGTTTCTAAGACTTTTTTAAGATTATATCACAGCATAAAATGTAAATAGCTCCTATTTTTCAAGTGTCACCCTTAATAATAAGAAGAAAGATTTAACTGATTGCCCGTCTCTTGTGAAATGAATCTATAGTTTTTGGAATTCAGAACAGCTGAGGTGCATATTTTACATACCAAAGCAAACCTGGCCTTCAGGTTCTCCCAGCATCCCTCAGTCCCTACATGTTATGGGGCATACATGGCTGTTGTTGTGGTTTGGATATATGTGATCCAGGGAGTGGCACTATTTGGAAGTGTGATCTTGTTGGAGTAGAAGTGTTACTGAGGGTATGGGCTTTAAGATCTTCATCCTAGCTTCCTGGAAGTCAGTCTTCTCCTAGCAGCTGTCAGATGAAGATGTAGAACACTGAACTCCTGTACCATGCCTAACTGGCTGAATGCTGCCATGCTCCCACCTTGATGATAATGGACTGAAACTCTGAACTTGTAACCCAGGCCCAAATAAATGTTGTCCTTATAAGTGTTGTTTTGCTCATGGTGTCTCTTAACAGCAGTAAAAGCCTAACTAAGAGAGCTGGCATACCCCACCCTCTATGCTGAACTTTCCAGCTGAGAGGCTGGACCTCCCCTCCACCAGAAGCTCTTCCATTTATAATTTAGACATTTTGGTCCCTTCTCTCTTCTTCCTTCCTCTCTGCATTTTCTTTCTCATTGTATATACAAACTCTTTCTATCTTTCTCTAGTTCTCTTCTCCATTTCCTCTGTCTCTCTACCCATGATGGCTTTCCTGACCTTGTTTCTGGGGACCAGAGAACCTGCCAAAGAATGGCTTCCCAATAAACCTGCCTTTGTGTGTTTTAATTTGACTTGAATTGTCTTACTTCACAGGCAAAGGAAAACATCAATAGTCATCCTTCTAATTTCTCATTGAGTTCTAAAGTTTGGTGGATACTTGAACTTACTAAAGACAATTCAACATAACTGCAGAAACAGAGAGGGTAAAATAGCATGTAGTACTCTCTTTCCCTCTTAAATCCTTCCTAAAGGTTTGCTTGCTTTATATCAGAAGAAATTCTTCTGGGAGTATCTACTTGTATAGGTGTTAGTTCCTTTATTCTGACAAACTTCTGTCATCATAGAGAAGAGGCACACCAGTCTAAGCCCCATCATCCTGTACCCAAGACCTATCATTGTCTTGAGATGCCTTCTATTTACCTCTTACTGGTTTCCTTACCGTTTAAATGTTGAAATACAGCCAGTGATCCTTTGTAAGCGAGTTATGTCTTTGATCATGTCATATTGATCATGTTTCTACCTCGGGACTAGAAGTATTCCATGAGCAATTTTCAAGGGCAAGAAAGTCAGAGAACCTGCTTGAAGCATGATAGGCATGCTTGTTTCATCTTCTAGCCATCTTAAGCCTACATTTGAGGAAAGGACAGAATGTAAATGATTTCATACAATTTGTAGCCCTTGTTCTCTAGAAGACAGTTTTCTCTAGAGTAGTATTTCTCAACTTGCTTTCCTAATGCTGTGACCCTTTAGTATACTTTCTTATGTTGTAGTGATATGCAACCATAAAATTACTTGTTGCCTCTTCATAACTATAATTTTGTTACTGTTGTTAATTGTAATATAGATATCTGATATGCTGGATATCTAATATGGGACCCCACAGGTGTCATGACCTACAGGTTGAGAACTACTGCTCTAGAAGAACAGAGGAAATAGAGTGAAAATATTACAAAGGGGACTTTGGTAGGTTGACTTTCACAATGTGAGTTGTAGAGTCCAACAATGGCTGTTTTCACACTGGAGAGACTGAGTTGTAGAGTCCAACAATGGTTGTTTTCACACTGGAGAGACTTAGAACTCAGAGACTGTTCAACATAAGGCTGAATGGCTCATCATTGCCAATCTAGTACTGCAGACCTAGAGAGTTCCCAGGGAGTTACTGGTCTTGTGAATGATAATATAGTAAGAAGACTTCACAAATGTAAGGACATTTTGGGAAACTGCAGGAGATGGGTTTTGGTGCCCATGAAGAATGACAACACGGATACTCTTATGAGATAGATGTGCTCACTCCAAGAAGTGAAGGCAGCCAATGGGCAGCATGGCTTTCCTCTGACCTTTCTTTCACTCATGGCTGCTTCAGAATGATCCTGCCTATCCTGAGAAGAGTCTTCTCCACCCAGTTGTCTATTCTACTTATGCCATTGAAGATCTTCACAGAGGTGTGTTTCTTGTGTATTCCAGAGCCATTCAAGTTTAAAATTGAAATAAATCACCATCCATTACAGACTTCAAGATCTTAAATACCTAAAAATTGCATCTCCACCCTTCCTGTGAAATTTTAATTTTAAGGAAAACCTCTGTCTCATTATTGAGCACTACTCCCCATGTTTTTCACGATAGATATATTTTCTCTTTCAGATCACACCAAACTTGCGTGTCTTTAGTCACTTTCTCTGGAGCTCAGGTTCATAAGAAATGCAATTGAAAAGCACTCATCTAAGACTGAAGTTAGAAATAAGATTCAAATTGCTCCAAACGTAAACAGCTAAAGTGTTTATGTCTATGTTGAGTGTGTGTGTGTGTGTGTGTGTGTGTGTGTGTGTGTGTGTGTGTGTGAGAGAGAGAGAGAGAGAGAGAGAGAGAGAGAGAGGGAGGGAGGGATAGTTGGCCGTGTGTGTGTATCAGAAAACTTCTCTGTGAGATTTGAGGTTAAATTACTATAAGATGTTGTGTTTTATAGTTTTGCTGGGTCAAAGGTGTAGCAATTTGTTTTCTAGCTCAGCTGAAATCACAGAGTACTTGAAAAAAATTTTTAAATAAAAGATGTCGTTAATCTCTTGAGCCAGAACAGTGAGGTGGAAGATTTGACCAAGAATACTAAT
The DNA here is from genome assembly GCA_902729485.2 of Mus minutoides. Lineage (NCBI taxonomy): Eukaryota > Metazoa > Chordata > Mammalia > Rodentia > Muridae > Mus > Mus minutoides. The sequence continues at coordinate 73,047 of CACVCL010020529.1, read as the reverse complement.
GAGTTAGTAGTTCTAGATATAACCTTCACCAGACAGACTTAATTCAGCTCCAGTCCCACAGTAGATGAAGTGAGACTGTGGTATGTAGCTGGTCCCACTTTACCTGAGTGGAAGTCTCTGATATTTGTAGCTTTAATTGTCAACTTGCCATAGCCTAGAGTCATCTGAGAGCAAAGCATCAACTGAGGATTTATCTAAATCAGATTGACCTGTGGGCATATGCATGTAAAATTAATTGTTAACTTATGTGGCAGGGCCCACCCTATTATGGGTAATACCATCCCTAAGTAGGTGGTCTTGGACTGCATAACAAAAGCAGCTATGCATGAATTTGCAAGTAAGTCAGCAATCACATTTCCCCATCGTTCTTGCCTCCAAATTTCTATTGGAGTTCCTGTTCTAACTTTCCCCAATGACAGAAAATGAACAGGAAATAGAAAGTGAAATAAACTCTTTCCTTCCCTAAGTTCCTTTTAGTCAGAGTATCTCATCACAGCAATAGAGATGAAACTGTCATAAATCCTACATGGAAAAACCTTCAGGCTGTTTTCAACATTCTTGGATGTTTCTTCCTGCCATGGCTAACAATTTTATTTCATCCCCATTCTGTTTTATCTTGCTTCTCCATTTCTTAAACATTTCTTCTTTTTATTTTGATAGTTTTGTCCATGATATTATCCCAGACAAATAAATGAGCTATGCTTCAAAGGCCTATTTAGGCAACACCTTGGCAATCTCTAATTTGAATGTGTCATAATCACATATTTATCTGCGCTGTCTTTCATTTGTTAAGCAAGCATACTTAGAAAAAATATGAAGAGAGAATATTGACTCATGCATAAGTGTTGCTCTCAGAAATTTCTCATCTAATAGTAGAAGCAGAAGGAGTATCTATTATTTATGTCCATAAAATAGCTATCTGAAATCTAACCAAAACAGTTTATTGGCTTGAGGAACCATGTGTTTGTTCTTTTAAACAAGGAGCCTTTGGGATGCGGTTATACTCTGGATCATTATATGGGAATTATTTAATACTTTTCTGAACTTCCATGTCTGGAACAGCTGGTTGTTGGCTGATATAGTCTAGTTTTAAAGCTATAATGGGCAAAATGGCCATCTCTTAGGGCACCTTCATCCTCTATGAGTCTAGCTCAGTCATATTCTCAAGATAATAGAAGAAACACACAGATACAACCAGGAATATTTGAATTTCCAAAATTCCTGCCATCACTGCCAGCATTGGCCAAAAATGTCAGAAGAGGGACTAAAGAACAAGGTTATAAACCCTAGTTGTGAGTAGTACAATAATTAATTTCACGCAGTGCAGGATACAGAAAAAGAGGGAAAAGAGCTAACTGGCAATGTAGCTCACTGGACAAAGGTACTTGCTATGTAATCCTAAATTTAAGGCCAGAACCCACATGGGAGAAAAAGAGAAACAACTCCAACAAGTTGTCATCTGACCTACACACAAACGCACATGCACACACACAATCAACAGATTCTGATATGTGTTCACCATCCATTTACACAATGACAATAATAAACTCAGTTAAACACAGTCAGAATCAGAAGGAGAGAGTCAAAGCTATCATCATTTGCCAAAAAGAAAATGAGCAGATCAAAGGTTTATTTTTTTGTTTGTTTGTTTTAAAGTGTGTGGGAAGTGGGAAATACTATAATAAAGGAAGGCAAACATAAGATCCCAGTATGAGACCTCAGTATCACCTTCCAGAAAAACAACACAAAGTTTTAGCTGAAGATGTGAGATTTAAATCAATGTCTAAAAGCTGTCCCTTTAAGGAGGCAGGAAAAAATCTTATCTGGAAGAAGCTTCACAGATACTGACAGTCAGATGAACTTGGACATGCTGATTTGGGGGATAACAAGAATCAGTTTGGCTGGAGTTAAATGGACCAAATAGAAAATAAGAAATAGGGTTAGTGCTGGGCTGATGCAGATAAAGATCTATGGTATCTCAGGTATCTTTCTATGCACCCCATTTCTTGGTTAAATAGCCCTTTTCTGTGGCAAAGGCAGCACCTTGAGTAATCTCAATATTACCGTCTGTGCTGACACATATAAAGAGTGTAATAAATGCCAACTACATTGACTTCTAATTTACTGATAGAAAGTAAAAATAATAAGTTGAGTGTAACATGGGATAGACGGCCAGGGAGATGTGGCTACCTTCTTTCAGGTGAGGACAAGTCTAGAAGTCACCTTATCTCCATCAACTTATTAATTCCTCAGATCTATTTTTTATTACTTTTTTTTTTATAATTAAGTTGTTATCCCCATCCTAGTCTGCCCTCCCACAGTTTCTCATCCCATTCCTCCTCCCCCTGACTACAAGAGGATGTCACCACCCTTACCCAACATCATGACAGATTTTCCCACTCCCTTGGGCCTTTTGAAATTTAGGCACATCTTCTCTCACTGAGGCAAAACCAGGCAGTCTTCTGCTATGTATGTATGGGGGGCTCAGACCAGTTCTTATATAGTGCCTGGTTGGTGGACTAGTATTTGAGAGATCTCATGGGTCTGAGTTAGATAAGACTGCTGGTCTGCCTATGGGATAGTCTTCCTCCTCAGCTCCTTCTAGCCTTTCCCTAATTCAAACACAGTGATCCCCAACTTCAGTCCATTAGTTGGGTGTAAGTATCTGTATATGTCTCAGTCAGCTACTTGTTGGGCTTCTCAGAGGACAACCATGCTAAGATCCTGTCTGTAAGCACACTATAGCATCAGTAATAGTGTCAAGCATCGGTGCCTCCCCTTGAGATGGATCCCAATTTGTTACAATCACTGGACCACCTTTCCCTCAATCACGTCTCAATTTTTGTCTCTGCAGTTTTGGTTTGGTTTGATTTTATTTTGATTTGTTTTGTTTTTTAAGACAGGAAATATTCTGGGTCAGAGTTTTTGGCTGTGGGGTTGCAACCTAACCCTCCATTTGATGCCATATCTTTCTACTGGAAGTAGATTCTGCAAGTTTCCTCTCCACACTGTTGGGCACTCCATCTCAGGTCCCTCTCTTTGAGTTCTGAGAGTGTCACCTTCCAGGTCTATGCTACATTCTAGAGGGGTCTCCCCACCTCCCACCCCTAGATGGCATATTTTGATTCATTCTTCTGGTCCTCAGGTTTTTGTTGTTGTTGTTGTTGTTGTTGTTTTGTTTTGTTTTGTTTTTTGGTTTGGTTTTGGTTTTTCTTTCTTTTTTTTTTCAACTTTTATTAGATATTTTCTTCATTTACATTTCAAGTGTTATCCAGAAAGTTCCCTATACCCTCCTCCCTCCCGGCCCTGCTCCCCTACCCATCCACTCCCACTTCTTGGCCCTGGCGTTCCCCTGTATTGGGGCATATAAAGTCTGCATGACCAAGGGGCCTTTCTTTCCACTCATAGCCAACTAGGCCATCCTCTTCTATATATGCAGCTAGAGACATGAGCTCAGGGGGTACTAGTTAGTTCATGGTTATTCTTCCACCTAGAGGGTTGAAGACCCCTTCAGCTCCTTGGGTACTTTCTCTATCTCCTTCTTCCTTGGGAACCCTGTGTTCCATCTAATAGCTGACTGTGAGCTTACACCTCCATGTTTGCCAGGCATTGGTATAGTTTCCCCCGAGACAGCTATATCCGGGCCCTTTCAGCACTATCTTGCTGGCATATGCTATAGTGTCTATGTTTGGTAGCTGATTGTGGGATGGATCCCTGGCAGCTGCAGTCATTGGGTCCATCCCTTGGAATCAGCTTCACACATGATCTCTTTAAGTCTTTCAATGTGTGCTTTGTTCTTAATTCTAGGAAGGGGTGACGTGTCCACATTTTGATCTTCCTTCATCTTGAGTATGATGTGTTTAGTAATTGTATCTTGGGTAGACTAGGTTTCTGGGGATTATAGGTGTATAGTCACTCATGTACAATACACTCAAGAAAACACTTACCCAATGAAGTGAGTCTTACTACCGGAGGTCTAGGTAGGTAAACGGATCCTTAAAGTATATAAATAACAAAAATTATCGACTCATCATGAGGTAACACATTTATATGGTTTAAAAAACATAGGTAAGGAGACAACTGGGACATCTGGGTGTGACTCTAACGAAGGAAGTGAAAGATTTGTATGACAAGAACTTCAAGTCTCTGAAGAAAGAAATTGAGGAAGATCTCAGAAGATGGAAGGATCTCCCATGCTCATGGATTGGCAGAATCAATATAGTAAAAATGGCCATCGTGCCAAAAGCTATCTACAGATTCAATGCAATCCCCATCAAAATTCCAACTCAATTCTTCAAGGATCTAGAAAGGACAATTAGCAAGTTCATCTGGAATAACAAAAAACCTAGACTAGCAAAAACTCTTCTCAACAATAAAAGAACCTCTGGGGGAATCACCATGCCTGACCTCAAGCTGTACTACAGAGCAATCGTAACAAAAACTGCATGGTACTGGTACAGCAGCAGACAGGTAGATCAATGGAATAGGATCGAAGACCCAGAAATGAATCCACACACCTATGGTCACCTGATCTTTGACAAGGGAGCTAAAACTATCCAGTGGAAAAAAGATAGCCTTTTCAACAAATGGTGCGGGCACAACTGGCTGCTATCATGTAGAAGACTGGGAATTGATCCATTCTTATCTTCTTGTACTAAGGTCAAGTCTAAGTGGTTGAAAGAACTCCACATAAAACCAGAGACATTGAAACTTATAGAGGAGAAAGTGGGGAAAAGCCTCGATGATATGGGCACTGGGGATCTTTATGCATTTAGCATTTTCTTTGATTGTCTTGTCTATGCTCACTCTAAAATCTTCTGTGCCTGAGATTCTCTCTTCTATCTCTTGTATTCTGTTGCTGATGCTCATAACTATGATTCCTGATTTTTTTCCTATGGTTTCTATCTCCAGGGTTATCTCCTTTTGGTTTTTCTTAATTGTTTCTACTTCCATTTTTAGGTCCTGGATGGTTTTGTTCCATTCCATCACCTGTTTGGTATTGTTTTCCTGTAACTCTCTAAGTATTTCCTCTTTAAATGCTTCTAGTTGTTTATCTGTGTTTTCCTGTAACTCTCTAAGTTTTTCCCCTTTAAATGCTTCTAGTTGGTTATCTGTTTTCCTGTATTTCCTTCTTATAGTCCTCCATCATCATCATGACCAGTGACTTTATAACCATGTCCTGCTTTTCTGGTGTGCTGTTGTATCTAGGACTTGATGTGGTGGGTGAGTTTGGATCTGGTGATGCCAAGTACCCTTGGATTCTGTTGCTTCTGTCCTTACGCTTGCCTCCTGCCATCTCTGCCCGAGGAGACCTGGCGTTGGTACAGACCAGAAAGGAACCACTGTTCTGCCCTGGGCCTTTATCAATCTCCTGGCTGATGTCTCAAGTTCCACGAGATTGGGCCGGAACAGAGGCTGTGTTCCCCTGCTTACCTCAGGTCCCAAGAGAGCTTGGGGAGTCCGGAAAGAGCCTAGCAGAGTGCATAGCACCTGTGGCCCGAGACCCGAGCTGGTGCTGGGTGGGCTGGACCAGACCGGAAGGGAGGGGCTGTTCTGCCCTGGGCCACTATCAATCTCCGGGCTGGTGTCTTAGGTTCCACGAGATTGGGCTAGAACAGAGGCTGTGTTCCCCTGCTCACTTGAGGTCCCCAGATAGCTTGGAGGGTCCCGAAGGAGCCTAAGAGAGTGCACAGCACCTGAAGCCCGAGCCCTGAGCTCCTGATGTGATCTTAAAGTCCTGGGAGTTGCTGGGCTCAGAGGAAAGATGGCGGGGTGGTGGGTGCTCTGGCTGGGAGAGGCCCAGCCTCTGGTGGGGCAGAGTTCTCAGATCCTGCCCCTGCGGGTAACTGCTGACCCACTGCTCTCAACACCACCTCTGCACTCCACTCGCGTAATCCCAATGGATCTTAAAGTCCTGGGGCGTGTGAAGCACAGGACAGGCCTTAGCTGCGTCTGTCCACTGGGCTCAGAGGAAAGATGGCGGGGTGGCGGGTGCTCTGGCTGGGAGAGGCCCAGCCTCTGGTGGGGCGGAGTTCTCAGATCCTGCCCCTGCTGGCAACTGCTCTGCACTCCACTCAAGCGTAACCCGATGCGATCTTAAAGTCCTGGGGTGTGTGAAGCGCAGGACAGGCCCTAGCTGCGTCCACTGGGCTCAGAGGAAAGATGGCCGGTTTTGGTTTTTCAAGACAAGGTTTCTCTTTATAGCCCTGGCTGTCCTGGAACTCACTTTGTAGACCAGGCTGGCCTCAAACTCAGAAATCTACCTGCCTCTGCCTCCCGAGTGCTGGGAATCTCCACTGTTTATTCCCTTCCTTCTCTTTTCTTTTTTTTAAAATTAGATACTTTCTTTATTTACATTTCAAATGCTATCCCGAAATTTCCCTATACCCTCCCCCCCGCCCTGCTCTCCTACCTACCCACTCCCACTTCTTGGCCCAGGCGTTCCCCAGTATTAGGGCATATAAAGTTTGCAAGACCAAGGGGCCTCTCTTCCCAATGATGGCCGACCAGGCCATCTTCTGCTACATATGCAGCTAGAGACACGAGCTATATGAACTAACCAGAGCTTTTCTTCTGTTAATACCTGAACATATTCCCCTTCTCCTCTCCACCTCCCCTCTCTCACCAGGTCCCTCCCTCCCTCTGACTCCCATAATTTTTTTCCTTCTCTCTCCCAAGTAGGATTGAAACATCCTCACTTGATCCCTTCTGCTTCATAACATTCTTGAGTTCTGTGGATTTTGTCCTGGGTACTCTGTCAATAGAATAGAAGTGAAGACACAGAAATAAAACCACACACTATGGACACTTGATCTTTGATAATGAAGCCAAAAATATACAATGGAAAAAGGAAAGGATCTTCAATAAGTGGTGCTGGTCTACCTGGCAGTGGGTATATAGAAAAATGAAAATAGATCCACATTTGACACCTTGCACAAAACTCAAATCCAAGTGGATCAAGGGCCTTAACATAAAATCAGATAGATATACTGAATCTAAGAGAAGAGAAAGTGGGAAAGAGCCTCAAACTCATTGTCACAGGGGGAAATTTTCTATACAGAACACCAAAGACTCGGGCTCTAAGATCAACAATTGATAAATGGAACCAAATGAAACTGAAAACGTTCTGTAACATGAAAGACACAGTCAATAGAAAAAAAATCAGCAACCTACAGATTAGGAAAAAAAAATCACTAATCCTACATCTGCCAGAGGAAAAATAGATACAGAAAAATGTGGTTCATTTATACAATGGAATACTATTCAGCTGTTCAAAACAAGCACATCATGAGTTTTGTAGGCAAATGGATGGAACTAGAAGACATCATGCTGAGTGAGGTAACTCAGACCCAAACGGGCATGCAAGGTAAGTACTCACTAAGAAGTGGATATTACCCAAAAACATACAGAAATTCCTCAAATCCTAAATGTATTTGTAGACTTTAATGAACTTTAACTTTCCTAGAAAGCCAAGATAATTTGATTCTTTTAAATCATCTGACTATTATTTCCATGGATCTTGTCATAGTACAGACACATCTAAATGGAAGGTTTCTCCACAACATGAACCTCAGTTAACTGGACTTCATTTACAGAATTTGGTATTAGAAATTTAAAAAAAAAAATCTGCTTTAAGGGTATAATTAAAGGGCCAGGAAGACAGAAGCTCTTAGCAGGGAGTACAGGGTTCTCTCAATCCCTTGTGAAATAGGCATCTTTTTTTAACCTGAGGGAGTAGTCTGGCCTTTTTCAACATCAATACAAGTGTAGTGTCAAAGATCCTGGCAATATCAACTGTGAACTAATGCAGAGGCAGTGATGTTACAAAGACTGGTGTTGGGATAATATTATTGTGTGCTATGGAAAGATTGTCTTTGTATTATGTAAATGCTGATTTCTGTACTGGTAGAGAATTGAGTGCAGACTGGACTTTTATTTAATAACATTATTGTTATCCACATGGATGCCACTCAGACTTGGAACTAACCAGCCACTTATCAAACATAAAATAGTTTAAATGGGTTACTATAAATTAAGAGCTAGTTGGGGAGCAAACCTAAGATAGGGCTAAAAGCATCATTAAAAAAACGTCTCCATGTTATTATTCAGGAGCTGGGATGGTCTTAGAAAAAGTCCCAGCAGTTACAACAGGAGTACAGTGTTTCTGATAGACTGATGATCTCTACAAGTACAACTAAAACATGGTCATTTTGCCTTAAACTTAGAAATTAGACCCAGAACCTAAGAGGAAGCTGCTCAATGTAATATTAGGCCTTTATTCCCAGAATCACATGAGTCTGCATCCACTCATATAAAACTCTAAGTCCTATTCTACAATGCTTCTTTCTCATTTTTTTCTTTGAAAGGGGCTTAAGAAGCGAAAAAGGCATGGGAACGTAGAACCGTGGGTAAGATTCCATTCTGTTCTACCATGAGGATTCCATGTTGGCTCCCAGTACAAATGCCAGTAACTCCAGCTTCAAACGTATCTCACACATCTGGCCTCTACAAGTATTCTCATATGTATGTGCATGGACATATGTGTATGCCGGTGCACATAGACATGTACACTTGTTGTACAAGTTCAACAGACTGTACTCTGTATAGTCTGTGGCTGCTATGAATCTATCATCTGGATTCTGAAATCAGTCCTAAATAACCTTCTAGAATTAATAGACCTATATTTATAGAAATACCCCAAACTGTTATTTGTTACTCCAAGTGACTCATTAACTCTGGTAACCATATACAACTAATAGCCCTTATCCAAAATGCTTTAGACTAAAATGGTTCCAGATAGGGGTTTTTAAAAATATATTTAATAAAATATATTTAAATATATATCTTACTTCTAAAATATATTTTACTTCTAACCCATAGTATTTCTAACTTCATAGAGTGGCTTTATTATAAAGATTCTATACTATTAATAAGAGAATTTCTGCAATGAGCTTTATCAATAATAAAGTTATTATTTTCACTAACAAATAACAAATGTCTTATTTTTCAATTTGGTTGAAAGAATAAAAACTGAGTAAAGGAATGACTTTTTGTTGTGTTTCTTTTAACAGAAAAAAAAAATATCTTAAGTCTTAGAGCTCCCTACAGTGATGGAAGAGTGGCAGTCACATCATCCAGTTCTAAAAAAAAAAAAAAAAAAAAAAAAAAAAGTTTATTGAATGAGAACAGGAATTATTTAACATCAAAATCTACTCTGTTCTTTGATGTCTTGGATGTCTTTAGAGAAAAGTAGAGTTCCTCTTAGAGACACTAGTCAACATTTTTCTTCTCTATACATTTGTTCAATTTGAGTGCTAATGGTCCATGCAACTCTTTCATCTCCCCAACAGATGCTCTATAGCATGGTGACCACAAAGACTTTGTCAAACACTTTGTCATCCTTTGTAAGGCAAGCTCTACATGGATTTAAAATACCACCATCTGTGCTCCGCCTTGGGTTTTCATCGAGATACTCAGAGCCAATTCCAATGAACAGTAGATCTCTGTCACTGTGACTAGCTGCCTCTGGAGGATAAGTGGAAGCTTCCTGAATGCTGACATTATCTTCTTCTACAGCAATATTGTGTGGTTATGATTTTGCCATATCTCCTGAGAATTTCAAACTGTTCTTAATTATCAAAACAATATCCTCAAAATTTTAAATACTTCTTAAATCTTTTTCCTATTATATTTATAGAATAAGAAAAATGTAGTATGGTCAAAAAATGTTCCTACCTTACATACAATAAAAATTGAAGTTTAATATAAAATAGAAATCTGAATAAGCCAAATACTTATTACATATGCTACTGGAATAAAGAGTAAGCTCAAAAAAGATAAGTGGAAAGGAAAGTATTATTTAACATAATGGCTCACTTAGCAAATGAACAACCCAAGTGGGTGCTTGCTGAGAAATCTTGAATAAATGGACTATGTGCTCTGTACAGTCTGTTGCTGCTATGAATCTATCATCTGGATTCTGAAATCAGTCCTAAATAACCTTCTAGATTTAATAGACCTATATTTATAGAAATACCCAAAACTATTATATATTACTCCAAGTGATTCATTAACTCTGGTAACCATATACAATGAATAGCCCTTATCCAAAAATGCTTTAGACTAAAATAGTTCCAGATAAGGGTTTTTAAAAATATATTTTAGAAAACTATCTTATATGTAAAGAGTTGTCTTTACGTATAAAAGTTTCAACATAAGGATTTTTTTATGTTTCATGTTATATTGAGTAAATAATGTATGCTAATAAGGAATATTTTATGTGTACTGATCAGGAATGACTCATAGATGCCCACTCTCCATTTGTGTTGTCAGGACAGCAATGACTGCAGGAAACAATGGATAGATAGACATGTATTGCCAAGAAGTTCAATATAATGTGTAACCTTCCAGGGTTCATGTGTGAGATGCGTTATGGAGAATAGTGGATGTATTAGTCACTGTTTTATTGCTATGATAAGATAACATAACCAAAAGCAACTTATAGAATCAGGAAAAAACTATTTCGGCTCATAGTTTCAGGTGGTTAGATGATGGTCATTGCAAGGAATACATAGCAATAAAAGCAGGAATCTGAGAGATCGTACTAAACTGCAAAAGGAGCAGAGAGTATAAACTGGAAAGAGACCAAGGTGATAAATCTCAAAGCCTTTCTCTGGTGGCATAATTCTTCCACCAAGGTCCTTGTCCTAAATTTTCTACAATCTCTCCAAACAGCACTACTTTCTGGGGAGTATTTAAATGTGTGAGCATATGAGGGACATTTCTCATTCAAATCACCACACTGAGACTTTTGCAAGTGAAGCTTCATAGGAGTAGCTGAATCATTTGGGTGCCAATGACCTTAGAAAGAACCGGGACATTTCTCATGCGTCTCTAAGTTAATTCTGAAGAGCAGGTATAGAAAAAAAAATTCCCCATTTCTCAGTTTCTAGCTCCTTGTTTTGCCATGTGTATTAGGTACTTTTCTGTTGCCATGATAAAAACACTCTGACCAACAAGAAACTTGAGGTAAAAAGTTTATTTTGGCTTACTGTTCCATTGGAAAAGAATTTATCCTGGTGGAAACAGCAATGGCTGCAGGAACATGAAGTTGGCTAATTAAGGAAGGAGAAAAAGAACAAAAAGTAGTGTGGAGCTATAAACCCTCAAAGGCCACCCTTGGTGATACACTTTCTTCAGCAAGGTTTCACCTCATAAATGTTCCATAACCTCCACAAACACCAACAAGAACTGTGTGCCAAGAGTTCAAGTACATGAGCCCGTGGGAGACATCTCCCACTTGAACAACTACATCACACTTGATTCTTTCTACACACACTTCCAGCACTCTGAAACCACACTCAGAGTTGAGCTCATGCTAACATAGTACTCTTGAGCAATACTGGAAGTCAAACATACATCTTTTCTTTGTTCTGTAGTCATTCTCATTTATTTTGTTATAGCCACAGAACAGCAGACTGATATACAACCTTATCTGAACCTTCCAGATAATAGATTGAGCAGTGATATCCTTGCTCTATTTCATCTGCATGCGATTTTTATTGCTCTAGAAAATATTGTCAAAGCCACTAGAGTGTGGTTTCAAAAATATCTCAAGTTGTTGCCACCCAAACTCTAACAGTTATAGAATTAAAACTTATTAAATAGGACACAGAATGTTTAGCTAGAAGGAATGTCAAAAAACTCCAGATCCAGGTTTTTTTTTTCATCCTTTCTAACTAATACATAATGGCCCAGAGAAGTAGAGTGTTTGGTTGCACAATTATACAGAACTAATGTTTTCTCATCTAGGGGTCCAGGAGAAATGAAACCTACTATGTATCAAGTGGAAGACTAAAACTTTTTTTCTTAAGTTTTTAGATTTCCTTTCTAGGAAAATATTATAATCTTTATTTTACAGACAAAGATAATAGGGACAAAAAAAGGTATTTCATGTGTCACAGCTTGAAGTGGCATAGTCAGGCAAGGAATTCAAGACTTTCCAACATTCACACTAGCAAATATCCCTCTCTCCAAACTGTAACTAACTTCAAAGATGTGGTTTTTTGTCTCCAACCAATATTTAAATGTGCAAGAGATCCTCAATTTTGTTCTCTATGGGATATGTATCAACACCCCTAGCAGATGCAAAAATGTCCATTTCAGACCTTACTGAACAACATATATGCTATATTTTCCTCACACATATATAGTTATCGTGAAGTTTTATTGTCTGTATTAAGCACAGTAAGAGATTTAAAGTGATTTATAATAAAATAGAAGACTTATAATATCATACTGTAGTGAATTTGCTAGCATCACTATTCAGATACTTAGGAACCGATATTAAGTAAAACACATAAGTTACCAGAACAAAAGTACTGAGATACAGCAACTAACACCAATGGATGTAATAAGAGATGGTTACTTAGTGATGGCTGAATAGATGGATGGATGGATGGATGGATGGATGGATGGATGGATGGATGGGTGGATGAGTGGATGGGTAGATAGATAAATGGATGACTGGGATGGTTTAAACAGTGCTTCAGTATGGACACTATTGACAAAGGATGATTCATGTCCTACACAAAGCAGAGTAGGGGGCTCAAGATTTTATCACATTCCTTAGAATGGCATACAATCTAACCCATGTGAATTACCTCTGGAAATTTTTGTGTTTCTATTTTTGAAAGACAGTTGACTACAGAAAATTGATACCACTGAAAGTGAGACTGCTGAGAGTGGAGGACCTAATGTGCATCTACCTCTCCTCCCTAGAGATAGAGAAAGCCAACGGTTGTCAAAATTTAACCCAAAATATAAATGCTACTTCTCCTTCCCATGAGACTGGGATGCTGGATTTCTTTACAGGAAGCTCATTTGATCTGTTAAAAGGTCCTTGCCTCTGGGCCATTAAAACAAGTCCTGTCTGCAGGGCCAGAGCTCTCAAGGGCTCCTGCGGCAGATGATCTGTGAGCTGTCTGTAAACATTGTACTTCACAGGAGCTATAAAGAGGAGGCTTTTATCCTACATTTCTGTGATGAAACACTGGACAAAACAGCCATGTTATCTTCAGCAGGTGTTAAAATGGCCAGACTGGGACCTGACTGGCCCAGGGCTGCAAAGCACTTTCCTAGTCTGAGCCATTCTTTATGTTCTATTCTTTTTTCTGGGAAATAAACCAGCAAGCCTGGTGATAGCCAAGAGAACCCTAAATTTGAAGAGGCTGTAGGGTATTCAGATATAATGTTCTACTAGCAGTCTGAATCATTGGATTGAAATCTGAAGTCAGTGGCCTCATGGTGGGTTATAAAACTTGATTTTCAGTTTTGACTGCTTTATGATTTAAATTATGTTGTCTAACCTATAAGATTGCTGAGGAGATTATGCGTGTTTATTATGATGGACCTTAGTACAAAGCCTTGAACATGGAAGAGTACCTAGCAGCAGGAATCCTGTCTCTCCAGAAACTCCCTCCTGCAGTAGATGGAAACCAACAGATTCACAACTCAACAATGCTCCAAGAGTGAGAGGCTTAAGGACACTCAGTTCTAAATGGGAAGTTTCCATCAACTCCCTTCCCTCAAAGTTCATGGAACTATGTGAAAGAGGAGACAGAATGAATATAAGGGATCAAAAGGATGGGTGAAAACAGGGAACCAGTGGCTTCCAGACACAACTGAACTGCCACACATATGAACTCAAAAGGAATGGAAACATGCACAGGACCTGCATAGGTTCAAGAGAGATGGGGGTTCTAGTGCTGAGAGGGGAAAATGGATATGCACTCTCATCCTTAACCAAAAATCTACTCCAATGGAGTCTTGCTAGGTATATAAACCACACTTAAGGGCAGGCCTTATGCCTATATGTAGATGGTTAACACGAAATTTTCTAAATAATATTTCTGTAGACCCTTTTTTGTCTCATATTGTTTTGTTTGAGTCCTTCTTCCTCTTCATCTTCTTTTGTCTTACAGGTCTTTTTACTTGTATATTATGATTTCCAATGCTGCATTTTTATGGTGTGTGTGTGTGTGTGTGTGTGTATGTGTGTGTGTGTGTGTGTTTCTTGGTTGTTTTTTTTTCTTTGTTTTTATTTTTATTCTGATTTGTTTGGTTTTGTTTCTTTATTTGTTTCCCTGGTTGTTTGTTTTCTAAAGAGATAGAAAGGACATGAAGTTTAGTGACTAAGGAGCTGGGGAAGTTTTGGGAGGAGTTCAGAGGAAGGAAACTGTGATCAGAAGATATGGTATAAAAATAATTATTTGCAATAATACATATTATGTTTATATTTTAAAATCCTGGATTATCTAATTTATTCTTTTTACTTTCAACCTAATGAATGATATTATGAGATTCCAGAGTAATGACTTGGAAAACCAGCTTTCTCAAAGGCCTATCTCTCCTGTGCATTGCCATGAACTGTCGAATTTTGATCCTTAAGACAGCCTTGCAAGGCTAGAAAGGCAGATTAAAAAAAAAAAAAAACAAACACACTAGGAATGGAATTCCAAATGGGGAACAACTTGTCCAAAGTCACAAAGGAGTCAGTCACTTTAACAGCATTGACCACATACTTTCGTTTATAGTTTAGTGGCTGTTTCTCCAATGTATGGCAATTTAATATATTCATAAAGACTCCAATTTAACAGAACATTTTATAAAAACAAATTAAACCAAGAGATGATCAGGGTCACCTGTATCTAAAGAGACCTCAATATAACAGTCATTGCTAGCAAATGGTGTATCTGTGCAGCTGAATTTTTTTTTTTATTCACTGGTTACAGATAGAGTTTCCCTAGAGCCATAGTAGTTTTGTTATTAGTTGACACTTTAAGACAACACATTTGATTTTTAACAATTTTTCAATTATACTATGATGGAGAGGACTTCAAGGCTACTTACAGAAGCTGTTGAAGTAGGCAGACAATATGCCTTGGTCCCAGGAGATCGTTGTATCTAACCCGCACTTTGCTTATGAATAAGTCACTTCATTCGCATGGACAATACTTTCTTTTCTTTCATTCTAAGTTTTACAGGTCTATTTCCATGGAAATTTCCAAATATAACATTCCAAATTCTCTACTATCAGTCACAAACTATGTGAAATCTCCTTAAATAGTGATCATTGTATGTGAGTAAGTCTGATAAGGCAAGTATCATTTTGCTGGGATTATTCTCTTCCTATCTTTAAGAGTACTCTATTTTCTTTTTTTATTAGATATTTTCTTTATTTCCATTTCAAATGCTATCCCAAAAGTACCCTATACCCTCCCCCTGCCCTACTCTCCTACCCACCCACTCCCAATTCTTGGCCCTGGCATTCCCCTATACTGCAGCATGTAAAGTTTGCAAGACCTAGGGGCCTCTCTTCCCAATGATGGCTGACTAAGCCATCTTCTGCTACATATGCAGCTAGAGACACAAGATCTGGGGGTACTAGGTAGCTTATATTGTTGTTCCACCTACAGGGTTGAAGACCCTTTCAGCTCCTTGGGTACTTTCTCTAGCTTCTTTATTGGGGGCCCTGTGTTCCATCCTCTAGATGACTGTGAACATCCACTGCTAATTTGCCGGGCACTGGCATAGCCTCACAAGAGACAACTATATTACGGTCCCTTCAGAAAAATCTTGCTGGCATATGCAATAGTGTCTGGGTTTGGTAGCTGATTATGGGATGGATCCCAAGGGTATGGTAGTCTCTGGATGGTACATCCTTTCATCGTAGCTCCAAATTTTGTCTCTGTAACTCCTTCCATCAATATTTTGTTCCCTATTCTAAGGAAGAATGAAGTATCCACACATTGGTCTTCCTTGTTCTTGATTTTCTTGTATTTTGCAAATTTTACCTTGGGTATTCTAAGTTTCTGGGATAATATCGACTTATCAGTGAGTGCATAACTAGTGACTACTTATGTGATTGGGTTACCTCACTAAGGATGATATCCTCCAGATACATGCATTTACCCGGTACCAAAGTTAAACCAGGATCAGATTAATGACCTAAACAGTCCCATTTCCCCTAAAGAAATAGAAGCAGTCATCAATAGTCTCCCAACTAAAAAAAGCCCAGGACCATATAGGTTTAGTGCAGAGTTCTATTAGACCACCAAAGAAGACCTAATTCCAGTTCTTCTCAAACTATTACACAAAATAGAAACAGAAATTACTCTACCCAATTCATTCTATGCAGCCACAATTACTCTGATACCTAAACTACACAAAGAGCCAACAAAGAAAGAGAACTTCAGACCAATTTCCCTTATGGATATCAATGCAAAATACTCAATAAAATCCTCGCAAACTGAATTCAAGATACAACAAAACGAACATCCATTATAACCAAAAAGGCTTCAACGCAGGGATTCAGGGATAGTTTAATATATGAAAATGAATCAACATAATCCACTATATTAACAATCTCAAAGACAAAAACCACATGACCATCTCATTAGATGCTGAGAAAGCATTTGACAAAATCCAACACCACTTCATGATAAAAGTCTTGAAAAGATCAGGAATTCAAGGCCCATATTTAAACATAATAAAAGCAATATACAGCAAACCAAAACGAACATCAAAGTAAATGGAGAGAAACTCAAAGCAATCCCACTAAAATCAGGGACTAGCCAAGGCTGCCCACTTTCTCCCTACCTATTCAATATAGTACTTGAAGTCCTAGCCAGAGCAATTCGACAACAAAAGGAGATCAAGGTGATAGAAATTGGAAAGGAACAATTCAAAATATCACTATTTGCAGATGATATGATAGTATATATAAGTGACCCTAAAAATTCCACCAGAGAACTACTAAACCTGATAAAGAGCTTCAGTGCAGTAGGTGGATATAAAATTAACTCAAACAAATCAATGGCCTTTCTCTACACAAAGGAAAAACGGGCAGAGAAGGAAATTAGGGAGACAACACCCTTCACAATAGTAACACATAATATAAAATACCTTGGTGTGACTCTAACTAAGGAAGTGAAAGATCTGTATGACAAGAACTTCAAGTCTCTGAAGAAAGAAATTGAAGAAGATCTCAGAAGATGGAAAGATCTCCCATGCTCATGGATTGGCAGGATTAATATAGTCAAAATGGCTATCCTGCCGAAAGCAATCTACAAATTCAATGCAATCCCCATCAAAATTCCAACTCAATTCTTCACTGAGTTAGAAAGAGCAATTTGCAAATTCAACTGGAATAATAAAAAATCTAGGATAGCAAAAACTCTTCTCAACAATAAAAGAACCTCTGGTGGAATCACCATGCCTGACCTCAAGCTGTACTACAGAGCAATTGTGATAAAAACTGTATGGAACTGGTACAGCAACAGACAGGTAGATCAATGAAATAAAATTGAAGACCCAGAAATGAATCCATGCACCTATGGTCACTTGATCTTAGACAAGGGAGCTAAAACAATCCAGTGGATAAAATGAAAGCATTTTCAACAAATTGTGCTGGCACAACTGGTAGTTATCATGTAGAACAATGTGAACAGATCCATTCTTTTCTCCTTATACAAAGCTCAAGTCTAAGTGGATCAAAGAACTTCACATAAAACCAGAGACACTGAAATTTATAGAGGAGAAAGTGGGGAAAATCCTTGAAGATATGGGCACAGGGAAAAAAATTTTAAACAGAACAGCAATGGCTTGTGCTGTAAGATCAAGAATGACAAATAGGACCTCATAAAATTGCAAAGCTTCTGCTGTAAGGCAAAAGACACTGTCAATAAGACAAAAAAAAGCCACCAACAGATTCAGAAAAAATTTTTACCATCCCTAAATCTGATAGGGGACTAATATCCAATATATACAAAGAGCTCAAGAAGCTGGACTCCAGAAATGCAACCAAACATAGACACTATATGATATGCCAGCAAGATGGAGCTGAAAGGGCCCGGATATAGCGGTCTCGGGGGAAAACATACCAATCCCTGGCAAACATGGAGGTGGAAGCTCACGGTCAGCTTTTAGATGGAACACAGGGTTCCCAAGGAAGAAGGAGCTAGAGAAAGTACCCAAGGAGCTAAAGGGGTCTTCAACCCTATAGGTGGAAGAACAACCATGNGGCCATCAGTGGGAAGAGAGGCCCCTTGGTTATGCAGACTTTTTATGCCCCAATACAGGGGAACGCCGGGGCCAGGGGGTGGGAGCGGATGGGTAGGGTAGCAGGGCCGGGAGGGGGGAGGATATAGGGAACTTTCTGGATAACACTTGAAATGTAAATGAAGAAAATATCTAATAAAAGTTGAAAAAAAAAAAAAAAAAAAAGAGCTAAACAAAGAATTCTCAACTCAGGAATACTGAATGGCTGAGAAGCACCTGAAAAAATGTTCAGCATCCTTAATCATCAGGGAAATGCAAATCAAAACAAATGAGATTACATCTCACACCAGTCAGAATGGCTAAGATCAAAAATCAGGTGACAGCAGATACTGGTGAGGATGAGGAGAAAGAGGATCACTCCTCCATTGTTGGTGGGATTAAGAGCTTGTACAACCACTCTGGAAGTCAGTCTGGCGGTTCCTCAGAAAATTGGACATAGTACTACCAGCAGATCCAGAAATACCTCTCCTGGGCATATATCCAGATGTTCCAACTGGTAATAAGGACACATGCTCCACTATGTTCATAGCAGCCTTATTTATAATAGCCAAACGCTGGAAAGAACCCAGATGTCCCTCAACAGAGGAATGGATACAGAAAATGTGGTACATTTACAAAATGGAGTACTACCCAGGTATTAAAGAGCACTTTATTTTCAATCAAGTGTGCTACAGAAAATACCTGAGTATGGAGCCATAGTTCCTTAGAGTCAACCAAATCACTATCCTTCCCTGGTCAGCAGCCTTAGAGTTTCTCCAGGACTGGGATTCGGGTTTTCTGAGATAGCTGGTGGAAAACAGATAGTACAATATATCTGAGAATATTCCAAGCTCATTATGACATCTGATGTCTTTCAGAGCTTTTGACAAGTACAAAAGTGACAGGGCTCTGTGAAAGACTGTCATCATCTGGCCCCAAAGAGTTTTTGAGATTTCTCATCCTCAACCACAAAAGAAAACAGGGGGCATCCTGGCCGTTTGTGAATCATAGTGATTACAGACAGGCTAACCTTCTTGGCAGCTTGCTTGTGTTGGATTAATTGTATTGCATATGAATGCTCTGCTCATTTCAGATCTTGAGTCATATTTGATCTCTACAATCTAACATATATTTGAGAGGGAATTTGATGATTCCAATCATTTCTCTGTTCATATACTTTCTAGAAGCCTATGTCTAAATCAAATTTTTTTTTAAAAATGTTGAAAGTATACATAGAAACACAATTGTTACAATTACTTTAAAAAAAAAACCCACCATCTCCTAGACCTGCACTGGCTCTGGAGACCAGAGAAGCCCTTAGTGCTGGACAAGTGCAGGCATTGTATTCTTTCATGACAGCTCCTAGGTATCCTGCTTCACCACCTTCATCAAAGATTGTAATATCTCTGTCTCTATCATAAGATCACAGCACAGGTTTTCACAATGATCCTAAATAACACTGGTTCTGAGGATATGCCTGCCTTTGTTCAGACTTTTCTACTCTGACTCCAATTCACACTTTAACATCTTAGTCCTGGAGGTTATATAACACAGGGTACCTGTGACAATCCTAGGTCTCAAAAGAAAGAGACATGAAGGAGAACAAGAGGCTCTGCTACTCCACACAAAGGCATGAAGACAATTGGCAAGATGGGAAGTTTCAAGAAAATATCTATAACTAAATGAGCCACATATATAATTTGGCTTTTGTAAATGAATAAATCAACATCAATTTTCTGACAAGTATTTTGTATTTTTAGAGAATTTCACAAACCTTGGGCTAACTCCTTTTGGAGTAAACATAATCAAAAATATATGTAATTTGGGAAGCTTAAGACATAGTCACTCTCAACATGAGTCTTTGTGAAATGGATAGAAAACTTCAGGAGCAATATGAACATCAACACTGAGCATTTACATTCTCCAAATGACTCTTACCTCTAAATTGCCTTACTTTCCTTTCACAAATCATGAAATAAGTTACTCTCTTCACCCCTGATGATCTGATGACTGTTTCCAGGACCTCTCAAAGTACATATTTATCCTTGTGTTTCACACATCTTGAGTTGTCCCAAACCACTCTTTATTCCCCAAAAAGCTTTATCACATTACCATGGTTACTGGTAGTTTTAGTCTTTATCAATCTCAGAAACATGTTTATAAGGGGAGCACTGAGTTGCTTTAAGAGGGACTGTATGTAATTCAGTAATTTTGAAGTAGGGTGATGGATTGATTAGGATAGAAGTAGCCAATGAATCACCTACTTGGAAAAGGTGGCATCCTCTCTCCCCTGTTAGAAAAGTCATGTTTTCTCTTTGTGATCACAAAATTCCTATTTATTCCCTAAACCAGGCTAAATACAACTGCCTTCACCTTCTAGTCAAAACAAATTGCTTCTTCTTTATTCTTAGTACATTCCATACTAATTTTTATTGTCAAATTTATTGTATTTCTTGTTTTTATTAGATAAGTATGTATCTTCATCTCTTCTCAGACAGGTTACAAAATACTTGCAGGCTGCAACTCATACCACAGCTACTCAATACATGTTTACTTAATAAATAAAAATTTTTCTTAGATGATACAGTTTGTTCTGTCTTGAACTGCCTTCATCTTCTTTTTTTCTGTCTATCTGATAAAGATTCTCTAAATCTAGGTCAGCTTTATCTGCTTTATAAATCCTTCCCTGAAAAGCACAGGAATATTCATGTATATCCTCTCTTCTATGAGACAACAGCTCTTGTTTATTTGTTTATTTGGTTGTTTGTTTTCCCCTTCTCTAAAGCTGCCACATTGTTTTGTATTATGCTTACCTAAACACATTCTTTATTTCTCCTGTATGATCCTTCTTTATACCCTAGAGAATAAAGAACCCTGCTATGCTCATAAGAGCTTCCCCAACACAGATGACATTGATCATCTGGTCTAGTAAAAGTATAAATCTCTAGGACAATCAAAAATACTATTTTCTTCTCCGAGTTACACTAGAACAAAATTGGAATGTAGAAATCATCAATATCCCAAAAGTAACATTTTTTTTCTCCTAATTGAAATGATGATTGAGTCATGGTTTCAACTTTCTTGGTGTAGGCATCTAAAAAGAAATGAGGTCACTTACTCAGGTAGCCAGGTTAGTTTCCATTATGTTATGTTTCCATTGTTTATGATTATTATTGTTGTTATTGCTATTATTTCATCATTACTCACCCTGTAGAGCGATAAACATAGATGTGCATATGATGTAGGAGCTACTATCATTTATACACTAGTTCTAATGCCCTTAACCTAAAGTAGTATGCCAACAAGGCTCATCTTTCACTATTTACAATAAAAAATACCCAAAAAAGGAAATGAATTGTTAACTTATACATTTTATATACTTATTCTGGAAAATATAAGCTATGCTTACATGCACTTACTTAATAAATAAAACTTCTTTATTATAGACAGATTGGCAACATATCTGTCTGGTGCAGTACCACTTAGGATTAATTAATTGATAAATTATTTAATAAATTAATATATAAATAAATAACCATGAAGAATTTTGATATTATTCATTCTTCAACCAGAACATATAACAGCAGGGTCTTCCATGGCTGATAAAGAAAAATTAAAGCTGAGTGAGTTATAATCAAGGTAAATCACTTTCTTTAAACTTTTGAATACCCTATTCTCACTAAATTACAAAGAAAAATATGTTGACTGTTTTTATGTTAACTTGACACAGCTAAGGTCATATTGGAAAAGGAAATCTCAACTGAGAATATATTCCCACCAGATAGGCCTATTGGCAAGCT
This sequence comes from Mus minutoides, assembly GCA_902729485.2. Lineage (NCBI taxonomy): Eukaryota > Metazoa > Chordata > Mammalia > Rodentia > Muridae > Mus > Mus minutoides. The sequence goes on along the minus strand of CACVCL010020529.1, from coordinate 51,148 downwards.
TATGGTGCCCACAATTATCTTGAATAATGATTGAAGTGGGAGAGCCCAGCTCATTATGCATGGTAACACTCACAGACAGATAGTCCTGATGCTATAGGAAAGCAGGTTGAACAAGTGATAGGCAACAAGCCAGTAAGAGGAATTCCTCTAATGGCCTCTGCCTCATCTCCTGCCTCCAGGTTCCTGGTCTGTTTGAGTTTTTGCCATAAATACCTACTATGCTGTGGAATAGACAATACTGTGAAATAAACCCTTTCCTCCCCAAGTTGCCTTTAGTCATGCTGTTTTATCACAGGAATAGAAATTTAACAAAGGCAAGAGGGGGTAGACTTTTGTCAGCCAATGAAACCCTCTTCTGTAGACAGGATACAGTTCATGTTATAATATTACTTCTATGCATTGGTATTAAACTTAGAAAAGCATCTATACATCCATATACCTCCAGTGACTGAGATTTCAAACTAAATATTACTAGGTAAATGGGTTTCCAGGACTGACACAAACATCTGGGTTTATAATCAGCAAGCAGTAAATCAGAAATAAAGTCTAGTCAAAATTTTTGATAAAAGAAATTACAAGTAATAAACTTATTGGTGAAAAAATCCCTTCCTCACTAAGTGTACAAGAGGCACCTATACATCAACATGGAAACTACTAGAACTATGTAGTATGACAACAGATGGCTTTGGATAAAGTCTTCACAGAGAATAAAGGCTTCAAACATTTGAGCTTCAAAGAGTGGTACTGTTAATTACATAAACCAGAACCATTGTAACTAATCATAGGGCTGCCTGCCTACATGGCTCCTAGGATCTACTTGAAGAAACTTTCTAGTCCACTGAAAGAGTCCACACTACCATCTCGCTGGCAAGAACGGAAGCAGACACCAGAATCCTTCTGCAGCAAACATTTAATGAATGACCTTGAACACCACTGATGCATCACTACAAACCATTTAGGGAAAAGGAGAATAACAAATTACAAATGTTGCATAAGCATTAAATTCCTTGAGTTTTCAGGGGCCTCAAAGAAGACACATGTGGAAAATTGCTCAAACTGAAGATTGCTCAAACCGAGCCCAAAAAAGCACTGCCTGTTTATACCCTGACACGTCGTGTATGCTTCTGATTGGCTGCTCACTCACCACGCCCCGGGATGGGCGGTGACTCGGCACACACTCACCTTCAGCACATGTGCCATAGACTTGTTTACTGGGGAGAGCACAGGATGTGGCTCTCCACATTGTCGACTTGTTTACTGGGGAGAGTGCAGGATGTGGCTCTCCACATGCGCTGTCGACTTGTTTACTGGGAAGAGCACAGGATGTGGCTCTCTACAGTCCACTATGGCATATTGGCTGTCCTCAACTAAAGAAAGATCTTGCAGTCACAGTTATATAGTCACATTGATGACAAAGCATCCTGGATAAATCAGGACTAGTTAGCTGTTTTTTACATGGGTTTTTATTTAAACACTGTGCCTACAAGAAATTAAGTATTCAGGTGAACATTTATAAGAACTGTCCAGAGTATATAAAATAATCCTGCATGATCATCTCACTTTTGACAGCACAGAAAAAGATAATTGTTAAATCAGGAATTTTCAGACCTAAGCAATCATCAGGAATTAAATGATGTTGCTAAAAACAAGTTCTAATGGAAATTTTCCAACCCTCAAAAGCAATGTTAAAAATCTCGTGACATTGCAGAGTTCTCCCGAGTCCCCTGCTTGCAGTGTGGTTGAAGAGATTGCACTAGTAAAAATGTCAGCCCTAGAGTTTGTCTTGTACCTCATTACCTGGAAATACTACTGGGGTTTTTACACTCTTACAAATAACTATTTATAGCCACATGCCCTGACCTTGAACACCACTGATGCATCACTACAAACCATTTAGGGAAAAGGAGAATAACAAATTACAAATGTTGCATAAGCATTAAATTCCTTGAATATTCAGGGGCCTCAAAGAAGACACATGTGGAAAATTGCTCAAACTGAAGATGAGCTAATTATCCACATTAAACCAAGCAAGATATTTGTAGAAATGTCAATATTGGTGTTGCTTCTCAGTGCTCCCTTTTGGCATTACCTAATCTTTCCTAAGATCTCTGGAATCTTAAAGACATTCCATGCCTTATTAAATTGTAGGAAACACCATATATTTTAAAAAATACTTTAAGATAAACCAAATTCCTAAAAATACAGTCAGTACTGAATAAATACTGGCACCAGTAGAAAGCAAAAGTCTGCAGAGCTAACTAATGAAGAAATATGAGATGCAGAGAGCAAGAAAGGAAGATGGAAAAAACAAGGTCAAAGGACAGTCAAGCATGTTTTCCAGAACTCATCTGTGATGGACAACACATGAGCTTTGGTTCTAATACATCCTTTCTAAAAACCACCATCAGCACTCATACCTTTGCAATGTTTTAGTCTATCTGCATGAGAATCTATAAAGATGTGTTATCTTTGTGCCGAGAGATTTTTGAGCAAATTTAATTCTACTTTCAAGTTAATAGATTTTTCTAGACCATGCAAACAAAGCTGTTAGAGGGTGATTCATGGTCGATTAGAGAGGATCCAGGGACCACGTCCCTACAAACTTACATTTCAAGGGAAATGAGACACAAAGTCAAGAAGATAGCCATGCGTGTGAAAATGGAGATGGTATACCATGCTTTGGTTGGAGCAATCTACTTACAGTCAGAGAATTGGTGAGACCCCCAAAGTGCTTCTCAAGGAATCAATGTTTTACTGCTTTCTTTCTAAAAAGCAAGGAGAAAGCATGCACGCCAGGACTACTCTGCTATACTGGTTAGGGTTTATTGTCTATTTGCCACTGACGGGAGTTGCCTAGAAAAAAATGAATATTAATTGAGAAATTGCCTCTATCTGATTGACCTACATCATATCCTTAGTGCATTTTCTTGATTGCTTATTGATATAGGAGAGCCCAGCGTACAATTGGCAAGCCATTCCTAATCAGGTAGTTCTGATATGTATTAAAAACCTAACTGAGCATGAGTCATTGAGAGCAAGCCAGTAAACAATACTCCTTCCTAGTTTCTTGTTCAACTTCCTACCCTGCTGGAATTCCAATCTTGTTTATAGCTCTGTTATAACTTCTCTCTAAGATGGACAGTTACATGCAAGTGAAAGCCAAATTATTTCCTCCCAAAAGTTCCTTTTAGTTATAGTGTTTACCAGATCAACAGAAAACAAAGAAGGACAAATTATAGAATCAGAAGTATTGATTGCTGTTTTGATTATCAAGGAATTTAGAGGTTTAGAGTTGGAAAATTCATTGATTCCTCAGAGTACAGTGGGCCTTTTCTGGGAACTTTGAAAACTGGAAAGTAGAAATAAACCTGGCTTGTAAGTTCTCAGGATGAAGTATAGACTCTAGCAAGAATATGGTTGTTATGTTTCTGATTAAGAATTAGTGAATTATGGGGCTGGCGAGATGGCTCAGCGGGTAAGAACACCCGACTGCTCTTCCGAAGGTGATGAGTTCAAATCCCAGTCAACCACATGGTGGCTCACAACCATCTGTAATGAGATCCAATGCCCTCTAGTGGTGTGTCTGAAGACAGCTACAGTGTACTCACATAAGATAAACAAACAAATAAATAAATCTTTAAAAAAAAGAATTAGTGAATTATGAAAACCATAACTCTTTTGGACAATGAATGTGGCTAGCTAGAGCTGAAAATTTATCTGGGGTTATTAAGAAATCAGTATTATTGAAGCAAACTCTCCTGGGAACAAAGTTGGTGGCAGTAATCATACAGGAGAGGTAGCCCAAATATTACAAAGGCTGTATCTCAAGATATCAGCTGAACTTGTAATATGTAAGAATTCCTCATGTGGCACTGGTTTTAGTGATATTATGGAATAACCAAGCTTGGGATTCTGAGAGGTGACTATGAGAGAGCCTCCCTTGGAATGTAGATCTCAGGACATTGAGGATGGCAGAAATCATGAGATTCTTTTTTTTTTTTTTTTTTTTTTTTGGTTTTTTCCGAGACAGGGTTTCTCTGTATAGCCCTGGCTGTCCTGGAACTCACTTGGTAGACCAGGCTGGCCTCGAACTCAGAAATCCACCTGCCTCTGCCTCCCGAGTGCTGGGATTAAAGGCGTGCGCCACCACACCCGGCCAATCATGAGATTCTTGATAGAACCAACTATCAGGGACACTGGCAAGCAGGCAGTAGAGCAGTCCTGAGCCTATGAGCACAGCTGTGTGTGTTATGGGTGGTAGAATGGAAGTGGAAATGCTCATATCTTCTGGAGTCAGAAGGACATAAGAGAGCCTGAGATGTTGAACACTGAATTTGTTATACTTTTGCTCTGATCTAATTCCTATTGTGCCCTAGTTCTTCTTTTTAGTAATAAAATATGTATATAATTTATTTTTATTTTACAAAAACACACAGTTAAGACTTTATGTTTAATCCTGGCAGTGGTGGTGCACGCCTTTAATCCCAGCACTTGGGAGGCAGAGACAGGCGGATTTCGGAGTTTGAGGCCAGCCTGGTCTACAAAGTGAGTTCCAGGACAGCCAGGGCTATACAGAGAAACCCTATCTCGAAATATATATATATTTTTAAAAAACTTGAAATTTTAAATTGTTCAGATTTCTTTTAACTGGGGCACTTTTAAAGTTGTGTTGTGTTTTATATTACTATAATACCATGTGATCTTTGGAACAAAGAAAGGAAAGATTAGTCTCTAACAGTGATGCAATTGTATGTCAAGTTGACAAAAAGTGAGTTTTATTGGTTAGTTTTTATTGCCAACCTTGAAACCATCTCTAGTCACCTGGAAAGAGAGAATTTCAGTTAAGAAATTGCCTCCATCACATTGACCACTCATGTCTGTGGCATGTTTTAATTCCTGTTGGATGTAAGAGGGCTCAGTCTACTGTAGGTGATTCGAATCCTAAACAAATGTTTTTGATTAAATAAGAAAACTAGATGACCATGAGCCAACAATGGCAAGCCAATGAACCATGTTCCTCTATGGCTTCTTCTTCAAACTGATTAAGTCCTATATAATATTTTAATTTTTCTTTTTTTTATTTTTCCAATTTTTTATTATGTATTTTCATTTACATTTCAAATGATATCCGGAAAGTCCCCTAGACACTCCCGCCCTGCTCCCGTACCCACCCACTCCCACTTCGTGGCCCTGGTATTCCCCTATATTGGGGCATATAAACTTTGCAAGATCAAGGGGCATCTCTTCCTAATGGTGGCTGACTATGCCATCTTCTGCTACATGTACAGCTAGAGACACAAGGTCTGGGGGTACTGGTTAATTCATTTTATTGTTCCGCCTATAGGGTTGCAGACCCCTTCAGCTCCTTTGATACTTTCTCTAGCTCCTCCATTGTGGTCCCTGTGTTCCATCCAATAGCTGACTATGAGCATCCACTTCTGTGTTTGCAAGGCATTATCATAGCCTCACAATAGACTGCTATATTAGGGTCCTTTCAGCAAAATCTTGCTAGCATATGCAATAGTGTCTGTATTTGTTGGCTGATTATGGGATGGATCCCTGGGTGCTGCAGTCTCCGGATAGTCCATCCTTTCATCTTAGCTCCAAACATTGTCTCTGTAACTCCATCCATGGGTGCTTTGTTCTGAATTCTAAGAAGGAGTGAAGTGACTACACTTTGGTCTTCATTCTTCTTGAGTTTCATATGTTTTGCAAATTGTATCTTGGGTATTCTAAGTTTCTGGGCTAATAACCACTTCTCAGTGAGTACATATCATGTGAGTTCTTTTGTGATATGTTACCTCACTCAGAATGATACCCTGCAGATCCATCCATTTGCCTAGGAATTTCATAAATTCATTGTTTTTAATAACTGAGTATACTCCATTGTGTAAATGTACCAAATTTTCTGTATCCATTCCTCTATTGAGGGACATCTGGGTTCTTTCCAGCTTCTGGCTATTATGAATAAGGCTGCTATGAACATAGTGGAGCATGTGTCCTTATTACCAGTTGGAACATCTTCTGGGTATATGCCCAGTAGAGGTATTGCTGGATCTTCTGGTAGTACAATGTCCAATTTTCTGAGGAACTGCCAGACTGACTTCCAAAGTGGTTGTACCAGCTTACAATCTCACCAGCAATGGAGGAGTATTCCTCTTTCTCCACATCCTCACCAGCACCTGCTGTCATATGAATTTTTGATCTTAGCCATTATGACTGGAGTGAACTGGAATCTCAGTGTTGTTTTGATTTACATTTCCCTGATAACTTAGGATGTTGAACATTTTTTCAAGTGCTTCTCAGCCATTAGATATTCCTCAGTTGAGCATTCTTTGTTTAGCTCTGTGCCCCATTTTTTAATGGGCTTATTTGATTTTCTGGAGTCCACCTTCTTGAGTTCTTTATATATATTCGATATTAGTCCCCTATCTGAGTTAGGATTGGTACAGATCCTTTCCCAGTCTGTTGGCGGCCTTTTTGTCTTATTGACAGTGTCTTTGCCTTACAGAAGCTTTGCAATTTTATAAGGTCCCACTTGTCAATTCTCTATCTTACAAGCCATTGCTGTTCTATTCAGGAATTTCCCCCTGTGCCCATATCTTTGAGGCTTGTCCCCACTTTCACTTCTATAAGTTTCAGTTGTCTCTGTTCCTTGATCTACTTATACTTGACCATAGTACAAGGAGATAGGAATGAATCTATTCACATTGTTCTACATGATAACCACCAGTTGTGCCAGCACCTTTTGTTGAAAATGCTGTCTTTTCTCCACTGGATGATTTTAGCTTCCTTGTCAAAGATCAAGTGACCATAGGTTAGTGGGTTCATTATTGGGTCTTCAATTCTATTCCATTGTTCTACCTGTCTGTTGCTATACTAGTATCATGCAGTTTTCATCACAATTGATCTGTAGTACAGCTTTAGGTCAGGCATGGTGATTCCACCAGAGATTCTTTTATCATTTAGAAGAGTTTTTGCTATCCTAGGTTTTTTGTTATTCCAGATAAGTTTGCAAATTGCCTTTTCTAATTTGTTGAAGAATTTGTTGGAATTTTGATGGGGATTGCATTGAATCTGATAACATTTTAATTTAGTACTCTAAATTTTCTACACAAAAGTTTTGATAGACTCTCATTTGCATATATTTATCAGGCTCAGAGTATCTTAAGTATAGGAATCTACACACACACACACACACACACACACACACACACACACACACGTATGGATGGATTTGTGACAATGAGAACATTTATCTTCCAGCCAAGAACTTTCTATCCTATGAATTCTCCTAACATTTCTATTTTCATCGCCAGTTAAAAACTGTGAAGTTGTGCTGTGTTTCTAACATAAGCAAATATAAAGGAAATCAAACATATAGTTTTCCAAATGAGAGTCAAATACCATCATATTGTACCTTGTAAACAAATGCTTCATTGCATTTAGAATGTAATTACAAAATATCTAGATCAACAAACAGTATAAACCTACTTAATTCATAACAACATGGAGTGGAAGGTACTGCAGCACATTGGGAAATATTTAGTTCTCCCAGCCATCAGCTGTCAAATAAAGTCAATAGCTCTGAACCTTATCAGTTCTGTGAGCTATTGCTTTTCCTTGTAAGCTATAAGAATGCATATTTTATGTTTAATTAAAATAGGAGATTTTATATCTTCCTTGGCTTATAACACAGTATCTTTATATAAATACTAGTTTCATTGTATATGCAAAAAATGCCTTGTTTATTCTACAAACTTGACAGATAAGTAGACTTGTTCAGTCCCCACTTTGAGTAAAATCAACTGTCCCATAGTCCTCAAAGTGGCCCAATGAAATCATTTACACCCACTTTTCTTTCAAACTTTTTAACACTGAAAATGAAGATTAATTCACTACAGCTTTACACTACAGATATTTCATTTTATTGGGTTCCTACATTTCATTGATTTCTGAAGCTGTCTTCTTTCCTTCAAATATTCAAACGTATAGTATATGGATAATCCATTAGCATTTATGCAATGTAGGGTTTCTATTATATAGCTATACCACAGTTTGTTCATTCATTCATTTATTTTATTAGGTTTTCCCCACCTTAGGTAATTGTGAGCAGATATAATTATGAGCATGTATATTTGTAGGAAAACTGAGTTACCAGGCAAATAGATGTTTAAATTTATAAGAAATTGCTTACAAATAAAGGAGGGGGAGCTAGAGAGATACATCAGGATCAAGAAAGCTAACTTCCCTTGCAGAGGACCTGAATTCTGTCCCAGCACTCATAACAGGTAGACATCAGGCAGCCCACAACTGCCTATAACTCTATAAATGCAGCTCCATGTGGTCCAATGACCTTTGTTGGCCTTCACAGGCAACGACACTTGTATGCACATCCCTATACTCAGAAGTGCACATATATACATAGTAGAAAATAAAAAGATCTTTTTAAAAAAAGAATAAGAGATGTGCTAGAGAGAAGGTTTTACAGTTATAAGCAACAGCTGCCCTCCTGGAGGACACAGGTTCAGTTCCCAACATCTACATAGTAGCTCAAAATCATCTGTAATTCCAGTATAGAGAAGCTGATATGGTAAACAGACATAACATGCTGATAAAGCCCCACAATATAAAAAAATTAATAAGAATTAAATAAACATGGTAAGTTTTAGAAGGAGAAGAAAATGCTGGTGTTTATGCACTGTTTGTAGTTTCTGGAACAATGTGTGGGAAGAAGCTCCATGCTAATGGGCTGTGCAATGTAACTTACTACAGTGTTGATTTATAGTTTTCTAAAGCTGAGGAACATAAGCCAATTTTGCCTTTACCTGTCACCTGTACTTTGTCCTCACTCAAATATTTGATGATGCATTTATTCATTTGTTGATTGTGTTGTTTGACTATTGTAGAGTGTAAATTCATATTCTGAATATGAGTACTTTTCAGATGCACTGATTGTGAATATATTTCCTCTATATAGCTTGTCCTTTAATTTTTTTTAAAAAAAGTCTTTGACATGTATGTTCATTTTGACTGTGGCCAGTTTCCATTTCTCATTTGTGTTCTTTGTTTTCAGAATTATTGTCTATTTAGATTGTTTCTTTTGCTGAAATTTCCTGCTTCTGTATCTGTTTCCAATGGACTATTCCAGAGAAACTAGAATGACTAGTTAGGTCAGGTACTTGCCACCAAACATTATCACCAGAGTTCAATTCCTAGGAAGGTGTTCTCCACACATGCTCCACAGTGTACACACTGTGGAGTTTATGTCTGTTGCTATGTAATGTAATGTTAAATTATTTACCTAAAGATCTAGGCCTACAAGTGACTTTTCCTGCTTACAAAGCTTTTATTGTACAAAATTTGTTCCTTGATTTCAACCTATTAGGTAAATAAAATTGGCTACAACCAATTACTGGAGGTATTAGGGGTAGATGGACTTGGAATGCCTTGATTTGAGGGAGGATAAACTAGGAGAGAGGAAGAAGAATGAGAGAGGGGAAAAGCCTCCATAAGGTGGGAGGAAACATGAGCATATGGCTAGGAGAAACAGCAAGTATCTGGGATATACTTCTGGGGAGGTAGCCTTGCTAGCAGCTAGAAAAAGAGTTACCTCCCTGTAATTGTCAAAGCCAAATAAAATAACTTTGGTCTGAGTTTCATTTATTTGTAAGCTAGTCATAGATAAGCTTAAATTGGTTTTATTACAACACACACACACACACACACACACACACAGAGAGAGAGAGAGAGAGAGAGAGAGAGAGAGAAAGAGAAAGAGAGAGAGAGAAAGAGAGAGAGAGACATACAGAGACAGAGAGAGATAAAATAATTTAAAGAGAGCTAATATATTTTTCTAATGACACATCTCAAATAGCTTTTTAAAATGTTTTCCATATTTTCTAACACACCATTGTTTGTAGGCATATATTTTTTAAAACCTAAATATACCTATATGTTTAACCTCCCCTCTTCCTCACCACCCGCCAGATGTAGTGGAAAGGAAAGGTTAATAGGACAAAGAAACATGTGGACCTGCTTAGAAATAGTTCTTTGGGATGAATCTAATTTTCTTTGTCAGGATATCAGCAGTTCGGTTCACACAAATCAGCACCAGTAGGTCTATCCACTTCCAAACCCTATTCAAGAGTCAGCAATGGCAGTTTGATCCAAAAGAAATTGCAAGAGTCTGCCAATTAGCCTAAGTCCAAGGTTAACAAGAATCCACTGGAACACCACCAGAAGTCCTTTGGTGCATTTCTTTCTAAGAAGTCACGACAAAAAATGTTCAGCAACAAGTGGCAAGGTAAACTAATACCACACAGCACTGTACACTTCCTTTTTAAACATCATGTATTCTTTTAATCATACACTCTAGCAAAACACCACATGCCCTTTTCCCAGGCAAGTTCCAGAAACATACCATGTATCTCTTCTCAGCAAAACATCCCCCCACAAGTCTGCTTCAGAATAAACATCCTCAAATAAGACAGTTTCCAGAAAACATCACATGATACAACTGAGTCACCAAAGAAACCAGAAATGTCAACTTCAATTGTGTCAGGTATATTTTAAATTTTAGCTATTTTTTCATTTGCTGAAAAATTCTGAATTGTTTTCTAAATAATTTGAATACTTTTATAGCTCCCAGTCTTGCTTAAGTCCTTCAGAGAACTCTGGTGTTTTATTTTAATTAGGATTGTTATGTTTGGATGATGGCTTCACACTATGACCAGTATATTACATGTTGCTCCTAAAGTCTCTGTGGAAATGCGCAGATCTGCCCCAGTTGTGAACTGCCCAGGAGTCAGACTGGCTCTTGGCCACTAATATATCCCATGGCTCAGTTCTCAGTGTTTGGGGTATTTGTCCACACACTTCATTTCATGGGTGAGCCAAGAGCACACTAAAAAGTTACAGGGTCATTTTATTCAATTTCTCCCTTATTAAGATCTCTATTTTCTAATTCCCTGAAGTTCTTTTTGTCTGCCTGACCAGAATATTGAGGATTTACTCATACATAATTTCCCCATATCTGTGCCCATATCCATGATCAAACTGCAGAAGAATCGAGAAAAAGGTAGAAATAGAGGTGAGACGTTATTTCCCCTACCTGATGCTCATCCCTCAACTGATGTGAAGTAAAGATTTCAGTCTCACTGTTACTTGGATGTTATCATTGCCATAGGATAACTTGAGGCTTGTAGATAAAAAGACAGGCTTTTATATTCTACCAGCCTTATCAAATCTCTTCATTGTTTCTTTTTTTTTTTTTTCTCTTTATTAGATATTTTCTTCCTTTACATTTCACATGTTATCCAGAGATTTTCCCTTACCCTCCCGCGTCCCCGCCCTGCTCCCCCACCCACCCCCTCCCACGTAATGGCCCTGGCATTCCCCTGTTCTGGGGCATATAGAGACTGTATAACCAAAGGGCCTCTCCTCCCAATGATGGCCANGTCTATGCTTCTAGGCTAGTATCCAAATATCAGTGAGTACATATTATGTGAGTTCTTTTGTGATTGGGTTACCTCACTCAGGATGAAATCCTCCAGCTCCATCCATTTGCCTAGGAATTTCATATATTCATTGTTTCTAATAGCTGAGTAGTACTCCATTGTGTAAATGTACCAAATTTTTTGTATCCATTCCTCTGTTTGTTTCTTAAGTCAATGACTATAGAATTGTTTCTCAGCTTTGGTTAGGCCTGGCTTCTGATTCCTGCATACACTAAATTCATAAGAGAAGGTACTAAAAGAAATCTGTGGGGCAAAATCACCATTTGTTTGGTGATAATAAAATTCTGAAGTTCTTTCTCTGTTAGTGATCTTTCTGTTACTGTAATAAAATATTTCAGAAAAAGGATTCAAAGGGATGAAAGGCTCATTTGGGCTCCTAGTATCACGCCACTGCCAGCTGGAATCGCAAGAGTGTGGAGCAGAGAACACTGCTGAATCTTAGACAAGCAAGAAAATGGGCGTTGGGACAAAAGAAGAGAGAAATAGAGAGGAGACAGACAGACAGACAGACAGACAGACAGACAGACAGACAGAGAGACTGAAAGACTGAGACTCCCTTGGACCACACATAACCTTTAAGATAATAACCCCCATTTTCTAGTTCCTGAATGTTTTTATGAAATGTCCCCCATGACTGCTGCCGAGATTGCTTAGTGGTTAAGAGTACTGCTTTTTTGACATTATTTTTATTAGATGTTTTCTTTATTTAAATTTCAAATGTTATTCCCTTTCCTGGTTTCCCCTTCAAAAACCCCCTATCCCCGCCCACCTCCCCTGCTCACCAACCCATCCACTTCTGCTTCCTAGCTCTGGCATTCCCCTACACTGGGGCATAGAGCCTTCACACGACCAAGGGCCTCTCCTCCCATTGATGAATTACCAAGCAATCCTCTGCTACATATGAAACTGGAGCCATAAGTCCCACCATGTGTACTTCTTGGTTGGTAGTTTAGTCCCTGGGAGCTCTGTGGGGTACTGGTTAGTTTATATTGTTGTTCCTCTTATGGCACTGCAAACCCTTTCAACTCCTTGGGTCCTTTCTCTAGCTCCTTCATTGGGGACCCTGTGATCAGTCCAATGATAGGCTGGGAGTATCCACCACTGTATTTGTCAGGCACTGGTGGAGCCTCTTAGAAGACAACTATAACAGGCTTCTCTCAACAAGCACTTGTTCACATCCACAAAAGTGTCTGGGTTAGGCGATTGTATATAGGATGGATCCCCAGGTGGGGCAGTCTCTGGATGGTCATTCCTTCAGTCTCTTCTCCACACTTTGTCTCTGTAACTCCTTCCATGAGTATTTTGTTCCCCATTCTAAGAAGGATCAAAGTGTCTACACTTTGGTCTTCCTTCTTCTTGGGTTTCATGTGGATTCCAAATTGTGTCTTGGGTATTCTGAGCTTCTGGGCTAATATCCATTTATCAGTGAATGCATACCATGTGTGTTCTTTTGTGATTGGGTTACCTCACTCAGAATAATATTTTCTAGTTCCGTCCATTTGCCTAAAAATTTTATAAATTGATTGTTTTTAATAGCTGAGTAGTACTCCATTGTGTAAATGCAACACATTTTCGGTATCCATTTCTCTGTTGAGGGACATTTTGAATCTTTCCAGCTCCAAGCTATTATAAATAAGGCTACTATGAACATAGTGGAGCATGTATCCTCATTACATGTTGGAGCATCTTCTGGGTATATGCCCAGGAGTGATATTAGTGGGTCCTGTAAAGTCAGGGACTAGACAAGACAGCCCACTCTCTCCCTACCTATTCAATATAGCACTTGATGTCTTAGATAAAGCAGTTTGAAAACAAAAGGAGATCGAAGGAATACAGTTTGGAAAGGAAGAATTCAAAATATCACTACTTGCAGAGGATATGATAGTATTTTTAAGAGACCCCAAAAATTCTGCCAGAGATCTCCTAAACCTTATAAACAACTTCAGCAATGTAGCCATATATAAAACAAACTCAAACAAATCAGTGGCCTTCCTCTACACAAAGGATAAACAGTCTGAGAAAGAAATTTTGTGAAGGGAAACAACACCCTTCACAAAAGTCACAAATAATATAAAATACCTTGATGTGACTCTAACTAAGCAAGTGAAAAATCTGTATGATAGGAACTTCAAGACTCTGAAGAAAAAAAATCAAAGAAGATCTTAGAAGATGGGAAGATCTCCCGTGGTCATGGATTGGTAGGATTATTATAGTAAAAATCTCCATCTTGCCAAAAGCAATCTACAGATTCAATGTAATCCTAGTCAAAATTCCAACTCAATTCTTCACAGAGTTAGAAAGAGAAATTTGCAAATTCATCTGGAATAATTTTAAAAACCTAGGATATTGAAAACTACTCTCAACAATAAAAACTTCTGGGGGAATCATCATCCCTGGCATCAAGCAGTACTACAGAACAACTGTGATAAAAAACTGCATGGTACATATGCAGCTAGAGGCACAAGCTCTGGGGGTTCTGGTTAATTCATATTGTTGTTCCTCTTGTAGGGCTGCAGACCCCTTCAGCTCCTGGGGTACTTTCTCTAGCTTCTCCACTGGGAGCCCTGTGTTCCATCAAATAGATTACTGTAAGCATCCACTTCTGTATTTGCCAGGCACTGGCATAGCCTCAAATGAGACAGTTATATCAGGGTCCCTTCAGCAAACTCTTGCTATTCTATGCAATATTGTCTGGGTTTGGTGACTGATTATGGGATGGATCCTCGGGTGGGGCAGTCTCTGGATAGTCCATGCTTTCATCTTAGCTCCAAACTTTGTCTCTGTAACTCCTTTCATGGGTATTTTGTTCCCTATTCTAATGAGGATCGGGACGAGAGGCCCCTTGGTATTGCAAACTTTATATGCCCCCAATACAGAGGAATGCCAGGGCCAAGAAGTGGGAGTGGGTGGGTAGGGAAGCAGGGTGGGGGGAGGGTATAGGAAACTTTTGGGATAGCATTTGAAATATAAATTAAGGAAATATCTAATAAAATAAAATAAAATAGAATAAAATAAAATGAAAACTGCATGGTATTGGTACAGTGACAGGCAAGTAGATCAATGGAATAGAATTGAAGACCCAAAACTGAACCCACATACCTATGGTCATTTGATCTTTGACAAATGAACTAAAACCATCCAGTGGAAAAAAGGCAGCATTTTCAAAAAATGGTGCTGGCTCAACTGGAGGTTAGCATGTAGAAGAATGCAAATTGATCCATTCTTATCTCCTTGTAAAAAGCTCAAGGTCAAATGAATCAGGGACCGCCACATACAACCAGATACACTGAAACTAATAGAAAAGAAAGTGTAGAGATCCTCAAGCACATGGGCACAGGGAAAATTCCTGAAGAGGACACCAATAGCTTATGCTCTAAGATCAAGAATTGACCAATGGGACCTCATTAAATTGCAGTTTCTGTAAGCCAAAGGACACTGTCAATAGGAAAAAACAGCAACCAACAGATTGGAAAAAGATCTTTACCAACCCTCCACCTGATATAAGGCTAATATCCAATATAAAAAGAACTCAAGAAGTTAGACTCCAGAAACCAAATAACCTTATTTTAAAAATGGAGTACAGAGCTAAACAAAGAATTCTCAACTGAGGAATACCAAATGAGTGAGAAGCACATAAAGAAATATTCAACATCCTTAGTCATCAGGGAAATTCAAACTAAACAACCCTGAAATTCCACCTCACACAAGTTAGAATGGCTAAGATCAAAAACTCAGGTGACAGCTAAAGCTGGCGAGGTTGTAGAGAAAGAGGACCATTGCTGGTGGGATTGAAAGCTGTACAACCACTCTGGAAATGAGTTAGGTGGTTCCTCAGAAAATTAGAAATACTGAAAACCTAAGTCAGTTCCGAGAACCTATATGCTTGTAGGGCAGTAACTCCAATTCTGGAGGACCTGACTAACTCTTGTAACCACTTATATACATAAACCCCTACACAAATACCAACACATATATACATGAATGCACAGAGAGAGAGAAAGAGAGAGAAAGAGAGAGAGAGAGAGAGTCTACATGCTCTCACACATACAAAATTTAAAAATAAAATAACACGTAAATAAAAACCAGTATAACGTCCCCATCTAGAGACCATGCCTTCAACCATAAATCTATGCAGGGATTTCCAGACTCAATCTGTAGTACTTCTTCATCTTGACCTTTCTCATTGCTGTTTGTTTCTAACATTCTCAAACAAGTCTCCATGAATTTTATAATTTTATGAGAGAAAGAAGAGTAAACTAAACCATCTTGTCTGGAGCTAAAATACCTTCCAAATGTTAGAATTTTATTTTCTTTTAATTCATTATTCAAACTTGAGAAGCATAGCTACCTTATATGCCTGGATAAAGTCGTACCTTTAAAGTTTACCACTGATTATTACACACGCGGGCCCTTGAGAACTATTTTGATTTCTCTTTACAGTATGTGGCTTTCACTTTTTGCTCCCAAAAGTGAGTATGCAATACCTGTTATTGTAACATGTCTAGAAGTATTGCATAATCAAACATTGACAAAGTCACATTTAACAATGCTTCATATGTCATTTTCTCCTTTAAAAATTCATATAGTTCTCAGAAAAAAATTATTTCCCTTATGAAATTAAAATGTTAAGAATTTTCCAATAACTTGAGTCATCTACCTGATCATATGCCTCACCATGCCATTTACTAGAGAATTTGAAGTCAAATCACCAACCTTATCACTGAAGTACATGATTCTGGGACTTCTAGGGCTCCTCCCTCTGCTCTCCATTACATAACTGTGTGTACATTCCTTGTAAGTCATAAAAAAGGAGAGTATGGATTCATTAACACCATAGGTGATGAAGGACTTGATACGCACTTTCTGGGACTTCTGCATCTGTCCAGAAGAAATTATATTTTTCTTCTCGGATTATTTTTCAATCAGCAAGAAACCCAGGGTCTTGCTGACATTTCATCCTACACTCATTCCCTTGTGCAGTTAGTGGCATCTATGTATGCTGACAGACTTTCTCTATGGGATGAGGATAAATAAGAGAAAGAACTGAAGCAAAATGGAAAATAAAAGATCATATATTTTCCTGACCACCACAATAGGTGTTGTTAATGAGCATAGGGTGGCTTATTGAATTTACACAGCTCAGAGACACATCTGGAAACATTTGGCACGGCTTTAAGATGCAATTAGTTCAAAACCTTATGTACTCTTCTTGGGGTTTATTTCCCTAGTGATTATAAGGGAAACCAGTTGCCTCCATGAAAGGCTGGGACACTAATAGCAAGTTAGGGACTTCAGTGAATTTTCCTGAGAGAAGAAAGTGAGAGGTCATTTCAGAGAAATTTCCTCCCAAGGGAAGGGAAGAACAAAGCCTCCTTGGCCAGTTAGAGAACAATTTCATGAAATTGGAAGCTGTGACTTTTCTGGAAAATTAGGGTGATGTCAGCACTAGATTGGATTTGATGGGATTCTATTTATTCCCTCTACTACGATCCTTACTCCAGATAGTGTACCCCTCTCCATGGCTGGAGCCCTTGTGCTGTATCTTGGCAACCTGGTCACCACTCTTTGCCATTGAGCAAAATTTCTCTGTAAACAAGACAGTTCTGCCTTGCTGTCTGCCTTCCCCATCAGTCTTGTTCCTGCCCTCTGGCCAGTTCTCTTTGTTTTGCATTTTCTCTTCTAGACAGCTCCTAGAAAGGACATTGTCCTAATATTCATTGGTGCCCTCTACTGGTTCTTCTGGCTATCTAAATTTCTTTTCAAAGCAATTCTCATTTGCGTTTTCTGTCACAGATCCTTTTTCTTGTCTAGACTCAACAATGCCCTGTCTGGTTCTCACATCTCTCTCAAAGAGGCCACCTTTTCACAACACTGCTACACTGGATATTAGATTTACCCAGAACTGTATGTCATACTGAGACTGTGCCAGAATGAAGAAAAAATATAGTCAATAAGCCTGTCTATAAAGAAAGCATTTAGGGACATAGATATTGATTTAGTGTGAAATATTGCTCACACTAGGAAGCCCAAACACCAAGTTACTATATCCTTTGTCTGAAGCTATTACAAATACCATCAATTGCCAATGTCTTACACTGAGGTTAGGGTAACCCTGCAACTATCCTATGTGTCCCAGAAGGACCAAACAATAAAGCAGTTGGCAAAAAGTTGGAGTGAAACACAAAGGAATGACCAAGAAGAAATTCAAAACTTTTCTCATCCAAAATCCTGTTTTTTTCCCTAATAATTGTTCCAGTCTTTGAAGAGTGACTTAACCATAGTGAGAATTGAAATTCAAGATTCCCATTAATAGAATATTATCACTGTGACAAAATTCCCAAGAGAAACAGCTTAAAGAATAAAAGACCTATTTCCCCCTAATGCTTCAGAGGGCTGAGTCAATATTGAGGAAGCCTGAAAGCAAAATGACAACACAGGGATAGCTAGGACCTTCAAGGCATGCATGGCCTACTGATGAAATTAGCACTGTCATTATCCAACCACCACTCAAGCATTAGATATTGTTGTACTACTCATTAATCTCAGTCCGGGGATTCTATCCCACCTTTATCATTCAGTTCCCAGATAAAAGACCCAAAACTTTTATATTTATAATAAGTTTTAATTCACTACAGCTGGGCGGATATCTAAGCTCTTAGAATCTATTTCCCAATCAATAGCCCCAAGTTGTAACTTACCATGTTCCATCTGGGCAGCTCTGAACTCTAATTGNTCATTAATCTCAGTCCGGGGATTCTATCCCACCTTTATCATTCAGTTCCCAGATAAAAGACCCAAAACTTTTATATTTATAATAAGTTTTAATTCACTACAGCTGGGCGGATATCTAAGCTCTTAGAATCTATTTCCCAATCAATAGCCCCAAGTTGTAACTTACCATGTTCCATCTGGGCAGCTCTGAACTCTAATTGGCCAACCTTCATGGCCATATTTTTATAACTCAGCTACCCCAATGGTGTCTTCTCTCTCCACCTTCTCTCTTCTCCCCCCTGGTGGTTCTCTTCTGACCCCAAGCCTGGGGTCAGACTGTTTATATATATATATACATATATATATATATATATATATATATATATATATATAATTTTAAAATTAAGAAACAAGGACATATTGTATTACTTGATGTATGTGAGACTTCTCTCATTTCTAAGGGTAATCATATTTTGGGGATCAGCATTTAGCATTACAATATATACCAACAATCCATGCCTAATAAGATATAGCAGATAAGCACCAAGTGTATACCATGTGAGCCCTTTCAAGACAACTTCATACACAATCCATGTCAATATCCAAATCACAAAGACGGATCTTGTTTTTTATCCCAAAAATAAGGAGAATATTTCTTGCCTTTCAAAACCTTTACTGTTGGCTTGCACCTATTGCTATTTTGTCTGTTATGTTGCTGAATCTGCTGAGTAGATCTAGGAGTCTGCTACTGATGGAATCTTTAGAGTCTTCTAAATATGGGCTCATACCTTCTTCAAACTGGAATATTTTGTCTTTGTCCTTTCCTTTAATGTCTTTTTCTTATAAGTCTCCAGGGTCAAGGTGGGGTAGATAGGAGACAGGAAGTAATCATCTCAACACCTAAAATATATTATCTTTAAATAGGGAAGACAGTATCACAGACAACAATATTAAATTAGCGGCTCAGTCAGTAAAATGCTGGTCATGTATGAGTGGGTGAGTTGGAGAGCAGGGGGGAGGGGGGAGGGGCTAGTGGATTTGGGGAGAGGAAACTAGGAAAGGGGATATCATTTGAAATGTAAAGAAAATATCTAATAAAAGAAAAAGAAAAAAGGCATGAAAACCTGAATTTAAACCCAAGATATAAGTGGAAGTTTGGGCTAGCTCACGCCTAGAATCCCAGTGCTTTGAGATAGACAGAAAAATCCCTGGTACTTGCTGACTAGCCAGGATAATGGAATTTAAAATCACATGTTCTATGAAAAAACCTTAGCTCAAAACAATAAGGTAATGAGTAATTGAGGAAGACACTGACATCTAACCTCAGCATGTGTATATGTTTGTATATATTTGTATATGTTTATATATATATATATATATATATATATATATATATATATATATATATATGGCAAAAAGTAATTACTAATTTTAATATATAAATGAAACATTTTGCCTCACTTTATATATTAAATTTATAATTATAAATTTATATAAATTATAATATTATAATTTATATATTAAATTTATAATTTAATATATAAAATGAGGCAAAAGTTTTCTAATTTCTAATATGATCTATGAGAAAACAAAACATCAAAACATAATATATGAGAGCTATAAAAATTTTGACAGGAAATAAAAACATGGATCAGGGAATAATTATATTAGTAGAGCCAGGGAGAATAGACTATACAGTGTGAAAATCATCACCCCACCAAAAAAATCTAGTTCACTGTAGAAGAGAAGCTGCTGAGAGGAAAAGCTGCAGAGCTTCTTTTATGCAGAGGTGATACTAAGGATTCGTGTCATATTCTTTACATTTTTCTCTTACAACCCCTAAGAAGTTTTCTCTGTCTTTTATATTCTGTCACTTACTTATAACAATGTAAATTTAATAGATTTTATATTAATTATTTAATATATTTAATATAAAGTATAAAAATTAAAATATAAATAATTAGTTAACACAATGGGTTTCACTGTTACATATAAGTGGAGACATGTGATATTTACCTTTCTGAAACTGGCTTAGTTCACTTAGCACCATGATCTTCAATTTCACCTACTTTCCTTCTTGTGCCATAATTTCATTCTTCTTTACAGAAGAATAAGAAACTATTGTGCAGATGAAATGTTTTTTCTTTCCCTATTCATCTGGTGCCGAGCTTCTAGGCTGGCTCTGTAGTTTGGCTATTGTGAAAAGAACAGCAATAAGCATGGGTGTATAGGTATCTCTGTAAAATGTTGACTTACGTTTCCCTCATTATGGAGCCAAGAGATTCACAATTGGTTGGCAACTTTTATTTTATTTGTTTCTGAGGAATGTCTCAGCTGGCTTCTAGAATGGCTGTACTCCAAGTCCTAGCCAGAGCAATTAGACAAAAAAAAAAAAAAAGACGCAAAATGGATACAAATTGGAAAGGAGGAAGTCAAAGTATCACTATTTGTGGATGATATGATACCATACTTAAATGACCCCAAAAGTTCCAACAGAGAACCACTAAACCTAATAAACAATTTCCGCAAAGTGGCTGAATATAAAATTAACTCAAACAAATCAGTGGCCTTCCTCTACTTAAGGGATAAACAGCCTAAGCAAGAAATTAGGGAAAGGACACCCTTCACAATAGTCACAAATAGTGACCCTGAGATTCCACCTCACACCAGTCTGGATGGCTAAGATCTAAAACTCAGCTGACAGCAGATGCTAGCTAGGATGTGGAAAAAGAGGAACACTGCTCCATTGCTAGTGAGATTTCAAGGTGCTACATCTACTCTGGCAATCAGTTTGGCAGTTCCTCAAAAAATTAGACATATTACTATCTGAGAACCCAACTATACCACTCCTGGGCATATACTCAGAAGATGTTCCAACATGTAATAAGGACACATGCTCCACAATGATGTTCATTGCAGCCTTATTTATAATATCCAAAAGCTGGAAAGAACCCAGAAGTCCCTAAACAGAGGAATGGAGACAGAAAATGTTGTACATTTACACAATTACACAGCTATTAAAAACAATGCCTTCATGAAATTCTTAGGCAAATGGATGGAACTATAAAATATCATCCTGAGTGAGGTAACACAATCACAAAAGAACACACATGGAATGCACTTACTGATAAATGGATATGAGCCTCCCCAAAAGCTTAGAATACCCACAATCAAATTCATATACCTCATGAAGCTCAAGAAGGAAGATCAAAGTGTGGATACTTCAGTCTGTATTAGAAGGTATATCAAAATACCCATGGGAGGAGATACAGAGAAAAAGTGTGGAGCAGAAACTGAAGTAAAGGCCATCCAGAAACTTTCTCTGCAGGGTATACATCCCATATACAGTTACCAAACCCAGATACTACTGTGGATGCCAACAAGTGCTTGCTGAAAGGAGCCTGATATAGCTGTCTCTGGAGAGGCTCTGCCAGTGCCAGACAAATACAGAAATGGATGCTCACAGCCATCTATTGGACTGAGCACAGGTTCCCCAATGGAGAAGCTAGAGAAAGGACCTAAGGAGCTGAAGGGGTTTGCAGCCCCATAGGAGGAACAAGAATAGGAACCAACCAGTACCTCCAGAGCTCACAGGGACTAAGCCACCAACCAAAGAGTACACATGGAGGGACCCAAGCTCCAGCATCATATGTAGGAGAGATGGCCTTGTAGGACATCAATGGGAGGAGAGATTGGGTCCTGTGAAGGCTCTATGTCCCAGTGTTGGGTAATACCTGGACAAGGAAGCAGAATTGCGTAGGTTTCTGAGCAGGAGGAGGGGAAAATAGGAGGTTTTTGGAGTGGAAACCAGGAAAGGTGATAACATTTGAAATGTAAATAAAGAAAATATTAAATAAATAAATAAATAAATAAATAAATAAATAAATAAATAGATAAATAAGAAAGAGTGAGAGACTCCAACATCCCACTCTCACTCTTAGGTCATTGAGGCAGAAACTGAACAGAGAGATAATGAAACTAACTGACCTTATGAACATAGTAGACCTAACATATCTACAGAACATTTTTCACAATCACAAACGAATATGCCTACTTCTTAGCACAACCCAGAACCTTCTCAAAAACTGACCATATACTCAGTCACAAAGCAAGTCTCAACAGATTAAAAAAAAATTAAATAACTCCTTGGAATCCACCATGGAATAAACCTGGACCTCAAGGACAACAGAAACAACAGAAAACTGACAAACTCATAGAAAATGAACAACTCTACTCAGTGATCACTGAGTTAGGAAAGAAATAAAGAAAAGATTAAAGACTTTCTAGGATTCAATAAAAAATGAGGACATAGCAAACCCAAATATATAGTACACTAGGAAAGCAGTGCTCAGAGGAAAGTTCATAGCACTAAGTGCCCTCATGAAGAAATTGGAGAGATTTCATACTATCAATTTAAAAGTACACCTAAAAGCTGTAGGAGGAAAAAGCAAGCAAACATACCTTGGAAGAGTAAATGACAGGGAATAATCAAAATCATGACTGTAATCAATAATTTAGAAACAAAGAGAACAATACAACAAATCAATGAAACTAAGAGCTGTGGTTGTTTTCTGTTTGTTTGTTTGTTTTGTTTTGTTTTGTTTTGTTTTTTGAGAAAATCAACAAGATGGAAAAACGCATAGCTAAACTAACTAAAAGGCAGAGAGACAGTATCCAATTAACAAAATCAGAAATGAAAAAGAGAAAAAAACCACAGAAACTGAGGAAATTTTTTTAAAAAATTCATTAGGTCTTGCTTCAAAAGCATGTACTCTAGAAAATTGGAAAATCTAAATGAAATGGGTGATTTTCATGATAGATTCTACATACCAAAGTTAAATCAAGATCAGGTAAATGGGAGAAATAGTCCTATAAGCCCTGAAAAAATAATGAATAGTCTCCCAAACAAACAACAAAACCAGGGCCAGATAGTTTTAGCACAGTAGAATACTGGATTTGCAAAGAAATGCTAATACCAATACCTCTCAAGTATTCCACAAAATGGAAACAGAAGTAAGATAGCCAAACTCATCCTATAAGGCCACAGTCACCCTGATAAACCACCCAAAGACTCAAAAAAGAAAGAGAATTTCAGACCAAGTTCCCTTATGAACGTTGATGCAAAAATACTCAAAAAACAAACAAACAAACAACAACAACAAAAAAAAAAAAACCTCATGAACTGAATCCTAAAATGCATCGAAGATATCATCTGTCATGTTGAAGTAGGCTTCATACCTGGGAGACAACAATGGTTTGATATATGAAACTTGGTCAATGTACTACATTATATAAACAAGCTGGGGTTAAAAAAAAAAAAGATCAATTCTTCAGATGCTGAAAGGCCTTTCATAAAATTCTAATACTCTTCATGTTTAAACACAATAATGGTAATACACAGCAATCCAATAACCAACATCAAATAACATGGAGAGAAACTTAAAGCAAGTCCACTATACTCAGAGATAAGATGGTCCACTCTCTCTTTATCTCTTCAATATAGTATTTGAACTCCTATGTAGAGCAACAGGGCAACTAAAGAAGATTCCTGTAATGAAATTTTGAAAAGAAGATGTCAAAGTATCACTTTTTCACAGATGATAAAATAGCATATATAAGTTACCCAGAACGTTTTTTACCAGAGAACTCCTTCAGCTAGAAAACACCTTCAGCAAAGTGGATGGATACAAAATTAACTCAAATCAGCACTCCTCTTTTATGCATATAATAAACTAACTGAGAAAAATTTAGGGAGACAACAGCATTGACAATAGGCACAAACAATATAAAATACCTTGCTGTGACTTTATCCATGCAAATAAAAGATCTGTATGACAAGAACTTCAAGTCTTTGGAGAAAGAAATTAAAGAAAATATCATAAAATGGAATGATATTTCATGGTCATGAATTGGTAGGGTTTACATAGTGAAATGACCATTTTACCAAAAGCAATCTACAAATTCAATGCAATTCTCATCAAAATTCCAACATACTTTTTTAAAGCCCTTGAAAGAAGGTCTTTATTTTCTCAACTTCACATGGAAAAACAAAAAACCGAGGATAGATAAAATAGTCCTGTACAATAAAAGAACGTCTGGAGGGATCACCATGCCTGACTTGAAGCTGTACTACAGAGAACTGGTAAATAAAACCTGCATGGAAGTTTTACAGAAACAGATTGTTCAATGAAATGACATTGAAGACCCAGAAATACCTAGAAAAGAAATACCAAGAAAGCCACTCACACCTATGGACATGTGAATTTAACAAAGAGGCAAAACCATACTATGGAAAACAGAAAGCATCTTGATCTAACTGGTATAACTGGATTTCTACATGTAGAAGAATGTAAATAGATCTATATTTATCACCCTGCACAAAACTCAAGTCCAAGTTGATCAACATAAACCCAAATACACTAAATCTAATACAAGAAAACATGAGTAATAGCCCTTGAGCACATTAATACAGGATGCAACTTTCTGAACCGAATACCCATAACTCAGGCATTAAGATCAACAATGAACAAATGGGACTTCATTAAACTGAAACGTTTCTGTAAGGCAAAGAACACGGTCCATATGACAAAATAGAAGTCTACAGAATGGGAAAGGATCTTTACCAACTCTACAGCTGACAGAAGGTTAACATCCAAAATATACAAAGAATTCACAAAGTTAGACACATAACAAGCTGAATAACTCAATTAAAAGAAAAGGTGTGGAGCTAAACAGAATTCCCAAAAGAATATGTAATGTACGTAAAGCACGTTAAGAAATGTTCAACATTCTTAGTCATCAGAAAGACGCAAATCAAAAATAAGTCCAAGATTCCACCTTACACTCATCAGAATGACTAAGATCAAAAACTCAGGCACATGCTAGAAAGATATGGAGTAAGAAGAACACTCCTCCATTTGCCGGTATGTGTACAAACTTGTACAACCATTCTGGAAATCAGTTTGGCTGTTTCTCAGAAAATGGGGGATATTTCTAACTCAAGACCCATATATACAACTCCTGACCATATAACCAAAAGATACCCCATTATATCACAAATATACTTCTTCTACTATGTTCACAGCAGCATTTTTCATCATAGGCAGAAACTGAAACAACCCAGATGTCCCTCAACTGAAAAATGGATAAAGAAAATGTGGTTCATTCACACAATGGAATACTACTCAGCCACTAAAGACCAGGACATCATAAATGTTGCAGGCAGATGGATGGGACCAAAAAATATCATGCTGAGTGAGGTAACCCAGACCCCAAAGGACATGCATGGTGTGTTTTCACTGAGAAGTAGATATTAGCCATAAAATACAATATGTTACAATCCACAGATCCAAAGAAGCCAAATAACAAAGAGGGCCCAAGAAAGGAAGCTTGAATCTTACTAAGAAGTGGATATAATATAGACATCTGAGGTGGATAGAGTGCAGGGACTTGGTTGATGAGGGGATGGGTAAGGTAACATGGCAGGAGGAAGACTTAGGTATAGGGAGAATGGGGGAGAAAGAGTTGACATTGGCAGCAGGCAAGGAAGTTCATCTATAATATATGCCAGAGACCTAGGATTGGGGAGTGGGGAGGCCCCCAAAAGTCTATGAGAGTGACTCTAGTTGCGACTCGTATCGGGGGGAATATGGAGCCTGAAATTACCACCTCCTGTTGGTATTCAGGACTCCCAGTGGAGGGATCAACAACACACATACAAATACACATACAAAATCTTTGATCCAAAATATGTCCTGCCCTACAAGTTGTACAGGAACAAAGCTAGAGCAGATCCAGAGGGAATGGCCAAGCAATGAGTGGACTAACTTGAGATTCATACCATGGGCAAGAACCAATCCCTGGTTTTCTTAATGATATACTATTATGCTTGCAGATAGGAGCCTAAAAAAACTGTCTTCTGAGTGATCTACCCAGAAGCTATAGAAACAGATGCAGATATCCATAGCCAAACATTATATGGAGCTGAGGATTCTTGTGGAAGAGTTGGAGAAAGGATTGTGGGACCAGAAAGGAATAGGGATACCACATGAAGACCAACAGAGTCAACTAACCTAGATTCTTGGGAACTCCCAGAGACTGAACTACCCACCAAAGAGCAAGCATGGATACATCCACCACACAAATATAACAGATGTACAGTTTGGTCTTAATGCAGCAACAAGAGTGGGGGCTGTCCCTGAATCTGTTGCCTGTCTGTGGATCCTATTCTCTACCTGAGCACCTTGTCTTGTCTCAGTGTGAGAGAATATACTTAGTCCTGAAGTGACTTGATGTGCCAGGGTGTGTTGACACCAGGAGGGGGGCTTTCTCTTCTCAGAGGACAAGGGTAAGGGGAGATGAGGGGATGTGTTTGTGAGGGAACAACCAAAGGAGAGGAGCTATGATTTGGATGTAAAGTGAATGAATAAAATAATGAAAAAAAATAGTCTAAGAAGATGACACACTGGGTAAAGAGTCATTAGGCTTGCCATCAAACCTAATGATCTGAGTTCAAATCTCTAGTACTCACATTACAGAAAGAAACAGCTTCTACAAGGTAACCTTTGATTTCCAAAAGCATTTTGTAGTACACACACAAATAGATATAGATAGATAGATGATAATGATGATGATGATGATGATGGTGATGATGAAGGTGGGTAGATGACAGATAGATAGATAGATAGATAGATAGATAGATAGATAGATAGATAGATAGATAGATAGATAGATAGATAGATGCATACATACATACATACATACATACATACATACATATATACATGCATAAATAGATGTAACTTTAGTATTTTTAAAGAAAATTTACATTCAACAGAAGCCAGGGTAGAAAAACAAATATAGCTCTGTGAAAAGCAAAAAGGAATGAGGAGGTTGGCAGAATATATAATGCAAGTACATCTAATTGCATTCAAATATTCATTACATATTTAACTGTATTATCCTTTGATATTTCTTACATATATTGTGGACATTTCCACTCTCCTATCACTCACATCTCTATCCTGCTCCTGCTGAAACCTCATTCTTCCCAGAAAATCTCCCTATTTTCCTGTCTCTGTTGGTTTTTTCTTACTTTGTTACCTATTGAATTAGTTATGGTTGCTCAATAAATATGGATGGCAGGTGCATTAGAGAAACATGGAAACTATAACAGTGACTTCATCAATGGAGAAAAAGACACACATATACCCACAACCACTAATAGTCAGCAGGTTTTCAGAGAGGGGTAGGATATCATGAGACCCTCCTTCATCCAAAATAAAAATGTTACAGCATCCAGTCTTGTGCAGGTTTTAGGCAGGTACCCACAGCTTCCCCTAGTTCCTGGAGACAACGGCCTGTTGTGTCCAGAAGCTCTCACAGGAGAGATCCCCATCCTATAGCATTTATATTCTTTCCATTCCTCTTTTATGATGCTTCCTGAGCCTTGGAGGAATGGGATATATCTCTTGTTTGATCGAACACTAAGAAGTAAATTGTTCTCAACCCTTTGACCATTATGAGTCTGCATTGACTATCACCTTCTATAAAGAGAAGCTCTGTAAACTATGGCTGAGAACTAACTGATCTTGTGATAAACATAGAAACATTTACTTTTTATTCTGTGACAACACTAGCTTTCATCCTTTTGCAAGTCTAATTCTGAAAATGAACATGAAAGGGATCATGAAGTCTGTCTAACATGGAACCAGATGGAAGAGCTTCAATAAAAGTTAAAACAAAAACCTCACTAAGAAACAGAAAACTGATCCTTTTAATGTTTTGGAAAGAAGACCCCAGGCTGCATTACATTGAAATGTAGCCATTTATAGTTGAATTGCATTTCTGCATACAGAAAAGGCTAGGAGGAAAAACTATCAAAAATCTCTCCTCAAACCTTAGCATATTCTTTTATTTGTTTTATTTATTCATAAACACATCCTATGATTCCCACCACTCTGTAGATTTCAAGGAATCTTCTTTAGTCCACAGGGGATAAAGTCTTTTACATTCAAATATAAATACATTTCAGAAACCTTGAACAAACCTTGCAGAAATAATTTTAGTGCCCAAATCAAAAACAAACAAACAAACAAAAACAAAAACCCATGAAAGTAGGGTTAAATATATCTTTGACAGGAGATTCGGATTTACATTAAAAATAAGAGTTGCCATAAATAATGGGAAAGGCTCATCTAAAGAAAGATTTAGGCAAGTAATTGTAAGGGAGTTTAAGTCACCTTAACCATCATCAAAACAAATAAAATTTAATGCTGTTGAGAGATGTATATGGTTCAGTTTTGTTACAGAGAATAAAACATTAAGGATTGTTTTGTTAGATGGGATTTTAACTAAAAATGTGGCTTAGGGTCTAGGTCTACATTTTCTTCAGTTGTGTTCTGTAATATCTTTCTCAGGGGGTTGACTCATAGAAATAGCCACAATGGAAGCACTAAAATGAATAATTTTTCATTATAAAATATTTTACATAAAGAAATAAAATTATTGCTTTAAAATAAAATATCATGAAAGGTTTAATGGAGTCATATACAGATAGCATAAGAAAGCAGAGATGGGGCTATTATGTCAGTAAGAAGTTCAGCAGCGAAGAGGTCTTCAACCCTATAGGGGGAAGAATAACATGAACTAACTAGTTCCCCCTGCGCTCACGTCTCTAGCTGCATATGTGGAAGAAGATGGCCTAGTTGGCCATCATTGGGAGGAGAGGCCCCTTGGTCATACAGACTTTATATGCCCCAGTACAGGGGAACACCAGGGCCATTATGTGGGAGGGGGTGGGTAGGGGAGCAGGGCGGGGATGGGGGAGGGACCTGGGGAAAACCATTTCTGACTGTCTGTTCTACCCTAACTTTTCTTTGTTTGCAGTCCAGTAAATACAATTTGAACAAAATTAAACATCTCCACTACGAATCAAGTCAGTACTATAGTCTATTATAAAGATGCTGCATGTTCTAACAACTGGGATAATGACACCCTACCTCATAATGACTACTGCCAGGTAAAGAAAAGTATAGGCATCTTTTTCAGTGATGCAAATTCTGACGTGGCTGAATTTTTCTATCTTTCAAACTTGATACTTATTCTTTTCATAAGTATAACCAATGTCACACAGAATTGTACAACCAAGCACATCTGTTCTCCCTTGTTTTGAAGATATTACATTCATTGTGTTTCACAGCATGAGTCTCCAATCAAGATCCTGAATACTGCTTCATGATAAATGTCACAGATGAGAAGGTGGCCCAATGCCAAGTTGTTATAGCTATTACAGACCATCTCTTTGAGAAATGTTTGTGATGGTTTATATATGATTGGCCCAGAGAGTGGCACTATTAGAAGGTGTGGCCTTGTTGGCTTAGGTGTGCCACTGTGGGCATGGGATTCCTAGATGCCTGGAAGCCTTCTCCTGTCAGCCATTGGATGAAGATGTAGAACTCTCAGCTCTTCCAGCCCCACATCTGACTGGATGTGGCCATGCCCCCCGCCCTCCGATGATAATGGACTGAACCTCTGAACCTGTAAGCCCTCACCAGTAACATGCTGTCCTTTATAAGAGTTGCCTCAGCCATGGTGTCTCTTCACAGCAGTAAAACCCAAGCTAAGACAAATGTTTCTCATGGCTCACATTGTCATATCCTTTCAAATGTACAGACTCTCTGTCCGGAATTTATAAAAATGTCATTTATAAACTGACTGGTTGTGGGAACTAAAGGGAGTGTAGGAAAAGGAGGGGGAAGGGAGGATAGCCTGTGACCAGCCACAGTTCCTCCTATGCTCTGGGCAGGCGGACACAGGAGGGCTGCCAGACACTTTCACTTGGCCCCAGGTGGGTATCTAAACCACTGACCTCACTCGACTGGGGTGGGGGGGATGGACAAGGGGAAGCTCCTGACTGGGGGTCCCGGGGCAACACCCTGGAGCCCCAGGGTTATGGGAGAGAGGGCTGAGGGAGAGAGATTCCCACGCAGGCTAGAGTAAGTGCAATGGGCCTTGATGAACAGAGATAGTCTATGGTTTTAGAGCTTTATTGTAGAAAGGTAGGGGGAAAGAGAGAAGGTGAAAAGAGAGAGAGAGACCAGCCATAGCCAAGAGGAAGGAAGGGGGAAAGGAGAGAGAGAGAGAAGAAAGACTAGACAGTAAAAGAGAGAGAAAGAGAGAGGGGAAGGGAGTAAGTGGAGTAAGAGAGTGAGGTATGTCCAAGCAGCCCCTCTTATGGTATGCTGTTATCTTTACTATTGGTAGGTAACTGGGGAGGAGTCTAGCCTGAAGGTCAGAAGCTTGGACATTGCTACATGACTACTAACCATGCTTCTCTTGTGGCGACTAAGGGGGTGGTAACTTTGACCGGAGCCAGGATTCCAGGAAACATGAGAGAACTCCTTCCATCCCATGTAGGTGAATTATCACCACTGGGTCCCAGGATTCAACATCTAGCCTCAACTGAAAACCAGGCTGGCTGTGCATAGCCCAATGCCCCACAACTGGTATGCCTTTAATTCTTTCATTCTATGTGTCAAACTAGCAGGGCACCCCCATCTCCCAGTTTTCTCTCTAAAAAGAGAAATGTATAGGAAAAGAGGTAATAACACAGGAGTAAGTAGCCTTGTTCAAGAATATGTACATAAAAAAAAAAAGATTCTAGGAGGCTAACAACATGAGCTAAAAAGACATGTAGCAGCCTAAAACCTCAGCAAATCAGAAAGTCTAGAAGTATAGAACATTCTAAAGTCATAGACTTACAATGTATTAAGGACCTTTCAAGTTCATCATCTCCACTTCTAAATTTCACATAAGAATACTGAGGCCTAGGTTGGTAAGATGGCTCAAAGGGTAAAGGGTGATGCTGCCAAGACATCCTTAATTATTACTGTTTCATATGTGTGAATAAATGCATAAATTGCAACCTATTACATACATCTGGTGCTGCTCATAAGTATATGTTTTTAGGGCTGACAATTTGTTCTTGAATCAGTTAGGTGCTCATTCCTGGGAAAGACTGGCTCTTCCTTTCTCAGTAGTCATTAATTGCCTATAGCTATTCTTCTAGGGGCAGGACAGGCGAGATTACTCTCTCTTGGTATTGGTGTTTCAACTGGTGGTGTTCCGGTCTTATTTAGGTAGACATATTGTTGAGATTTCAGGATTGACATTTCTCTGTCATATACAGGAGACATGGTCTCACAGCAGATATCCTAGTCCTCTGGCTCCTTCCTACAATCTGCGTACTCCTCTTTCTTCCCTAAGCCTTAGGTGTTATACTTGTGGTGTAGATGTATCTACTGGGGATGGGCAACCCACAGTCAGTTGTTGGCATTTTAGCCAGTTGTGGCTTTCTCTGATAGTCTCCATCTTTTCTCATTTTCAATGCTTCAATGTGCTTATTCTTCCTATCTACATATGTAATGTCCATTACATTTCTTCCCTCCATCACTTTTTTCTTTATCTCTTTGAACATTGTATATTTAATATTTTCAGACAGTACTTTCAATAAATGGACACATTAGGATATGGTTCTGCTACTTTGTATGCCCCAGTACAGGGGAACGCCGGGGCCAAGGGGTGGGAGAGGGTGGGTAGGGGAGCAGGGCCGGGAGGGGGGAGGATATAGGGAACTTTCTGGATAAGAAAATATCTAATAAAAGTTAAAAAAAAAAAAGGATATGGTTCTGCTGCCTGTGGTAGTATTACTTCTGTATGTAGTTTAAATTTTTGTTTACAGACTCATCTGGAAATGTGAAATGTTTGGCCTCACTCTCTTTAAACATCTTGAACTTTTCTCCCATTTCTATAAGATCTTTATGGACCATTTAAATATATAACTCAGTCTATGTCAAACAGAAAGGTGTTACCACTTGCTGAGTAAGTGGTTAACCCATCTCAGGTGCTGGCTACCAGCTAGGTCATGGATATTCTTCTTCCCAAAGCACATAAATATATAGCATTTGATGAGTTTTTTGGCATGTGAGAAAATTGAACACCTGACTTAAACATTCCAGCCACTGACCTCTGGAGCCCACACAATTCTCTGCTCATTGTTCTATTTCTATTCAAATTAGGACTAACATGTGGCTATTTTCAACATAAATAAAAATATATCATTCTACCATCTATTTCCACTTTTTGTTCTTACATACATAAAGAGATTATTTGTTTACTGAAGGCACAGCCTTGTGACTTGCTCTGGTGAATAAAATATGGGTAGACTTATATATGTCTCTTCTAGATTAAAGACAGAAAAAAAAACAGCTCATAACATCACATTTCCTTCATCACCACAGTCATTAGTGAAACCTAAAGTTGTATTCCTGCCATATGTCTGCATGTGACAGTGTCATGGAGCAATGCTCTGTGTATCACAGTGGGAAAGTGTATGAGCCACAAATCCATTTTTCAGCAAAATAAGATTATGGTACTGTTTCCTACTGCAGCCTTACTCAGAATACCCAGATAATAAAGTTTTTTCTCCTGAAGTATCTTATTATTTGAGAAGAGGGGTCTTGCATGTGCACGTATGTGAGGACAACTTGAGGGAATTATTTTTCTGTGGGTCTCAGGGATTGAACTTGATGATAAGCACCTTTACCTACTTAGAGCTTCTTATTAGTGCTAGTATTTTTCTTTTAAAATTTTCACTTATTTTTTATTGTATGTCAATGACAGAGAGACACTTCAAAACATGAATTCACAAAGTAATCTTGCTGCTATCCAATCTATATCTCTAAGGGACATAGATACTGAGATGCACTGTACTCATTTTTTAATTGGGGTATTTGGTTTGTTAAGAGTATAAGTTTTTCAGTTCTTTATATATTTTAGATATTAGCCAACTACTTAATGTAGAGTTAGTGAAGGCCTTTTCCCAATCTGTAGGCTGTTGTTTTGTCTTATTAACAGTGTCCTATGCCTTACAGAAACTACGGAGTTTCATGAGATCCCATTTATCTATTGTTATTCTGTGTAGAGCATGAGCCATTGGTGCTCTGGTCAGGTATTATCTATCATACCAATATGTTCAAGGCTATTTCCTACTTTTGCTTCTATTATATTTCAAGTATCTGGTTTTATGTTGAGGTCCTTGATCAATTTGGACTTGAGTTTTGTACTGGGTGATAAATAATGGTATATTTGCATACATCCAGTTAAGCCAGAACTACTTGTTAAAGATGTTTTCTTTTTTCCATTGTATGGCTTTGGATTCTTTGTCAAAAATCAAGTGTCCATTTCTGGGTCTTCAATTCTATTCCATAGATCAACCTGTCTGTTTCTTTACCAATACCGTGCGTGCATTTTTTTGTCCTTATTGCTCTGTAGTAAATAAAGCTTGAGGTCAGGAATGGTGAATTCTCCCAAAGATTTTATTGTTCAGAAATCTCTTAGCTACGCAGGTGGGGTTTTGTTGTTGTTGTTGTTGTTGTTTCATATGAGGTTAAGAATTGCTCCTTTGTCTACAACCATACCATCCTGAATGTGCCTGACCTCATCTGATCTTGGAAGAATTGCTCTTTTAAGATCTAAAAAAACAAAAAACAAGGGAGCATTTGTGCAGCTCAATCCAAAGGATGGACCCAACGACTGCGGCTGCCAGGGATCCATCCCACAATCAGTCACCAAACATAGACACTATAGCATATGCCAGCAAGATGGTGCTGAAAGGGCCTGGATATAGCTGTCTCAGGGGAAAATATACCAATGCCTGGCAAACATGGAGGTGGAAGCTCACGGTCAGCTATTAGATGGAACACAGGGTTCCCAAGGAAGAAGGAGCTAGAGAAAGTACCCAAGGAGCTGAAGGGGTCTTCAACCCTATAGGTGGAAGAATAACCATGATCTATCTTCTGATATCTTCATTTTATTATCTCAATTAATAAAAGTTCTCATATAAATCTTTCACTTGCTTGGTTATAGATACATGAAGATATTTTATATCATTTTTGGCTATTGTGAAGAGTGTTGTTTCTCTAATTTCTTTCTCAGCCCATTTATCATTTGTAAAGGTAGACTATTGATTTATTTGTGTTAATTTTGCATCCAGCCACAATGTCAAAAGTATTTTTCAGCTGTAGGTATTCTATGGTAGAATTTTTGTGGTCACTTATGTATACTTTCATGTCATCCATTAATAGTGATACTTTGACTTCTTCCTTTCCAATTTGTATCCCCTTGATCTCCTTTAGTTGTCTTATTCTGTAGCTAGAACTTCAAGTACTATATTGGAAAGAGAGAGAGAGAGAGAGAGAGAGAGAGAGAGAGAGAGAGAGAGAGAGAAGGCACCGATGTCATGTCCCTGATTTTAATGGGATTGCTCTATATTGTTTTTATTATGATTAGGTAGTGCCTTGTATTACTGACCTCTCTAAATCTTTTAACATGAAGGGGTGTTGATTTTGTCAAAGAATTTTTCAGCATCTAATGAGATAATCATGTGATTTTTTTTCCTTTTAGTTTGTTTATATGGTAGATTATATTGAATTTCCAAATATTGAACAATCCCTACATCCCTGGGATGATATCTACTTGTTGTCAATAATTGAGTTTTTTGATATGTTTTGGACTTAGTTTGAGATCATTTTATTATTTTTGTATTGATATTCATAAGTGGAAGCGGTCTGAAATTCTCTTTCTTTGTATGTCTTAGGTATCAGGGTAACTGTGACCTCAAGTAAGACTTTGGCAGTGTTCCTCAGCTTTTATTTTATGAAATGGTTTCAAGAATGTTGGAATGAACTCTTCTTTGAAAGTCTGGTAGAATTCTGTACTAAAACCACCTGGCCCTGGGCTTTTTGGGGGATGGAGGTGGTGTTGAGTACGGACCTCAGTGAG
The DNA here is from genome assembly GCA_902729485.2 of Mus minutoides. Classification (NCBI taxonomy): domain Eukaryota; kingdom Metazoa; phylum Chordata; class Mammalia; order Rodentia; family Muridae; genus Mus; species Mus minutoides. Next base: position 16,076 of record CACVCL010020529.1, on the reverse strand, counting down.
GTCCTCAGTCCGCAGGAAAAGACAGGGTTCCAGTTACAGGAGAGCAAGGAGTTGGCGTGGATGACAAACAAATATGGACACAAAGAGAGAGTGTATCTGAATGTAGTTTCTCAAAAGCAAGCACAGGTCTTATAATACAGAAGAAAAATAAGAAAGCTAGGTAAATATGTCCTCCAAGGTACATCCATAATGGTTCTTTACACAAAACAAAGAAAATGCATACATAAATAGCTAAGAGAAACCAGGCAGTGCTTACAACTGAGATAGACACAGGAGCCAGGTAAATACTCTGATGCAATGCTAGTCTATTGTTAAACCCACCACCAGGGGTCCTTTAGTAAACTACATGATAATGCTATTCCTCTGGGCCTAGTAAAAAACATGCACCAGGAGAATTCTATTCTACTAACTCTTTCATGAATAATACTACAGTTGCTCCTAAAACCACAACCCACCTTCTTCCTAGGCCATTGTAAATTCCTGTGTACAGGAGTGACTTGGCTATTGTTCTAAGTATTTACTATGTAGACTAGCCCTGACTTTCTAGCTCTATTCGAGTAAACTGTAATGCCTGGTTACGTTCACTGTCTCTCCTGGAGGTAATTCTGAATGTTACTGAGTAGGTACCATTCTTACTGAATTCTAAGCTCAGGGTCAACTTCAAGGACTTCCTAGGACATTGGAACACTGGCAGATATTTAATATATTTTAGCAATATGTCAAAATCAATCCTTAAAGGAACTTATAATAAAACAATACTGAAAGGGAGCACATGGATCCATACACCAGACTAACTCCGGAACAGGTTTGGAGCACACGTGCTATGGGAATGCTAAGGTCCCAAGAGGCTAAGTTTCTGTGAAACTCTTTGCCTTGGGACTGCTTCCAGGTTTCTAGGCCTGTCACACAAGTCACTACTGGAGTGGATGTAGCAGGATGGTTAATGACTGCCTCGATTTCCTTAGAGGTTATAGGACTGTTTAGTTTACCTGATCTTGATTTAACTTTGATAAAAAGCACTATCAGTCTAGAAAATCATCCATTTTGTTTAGATTTTCCAGTCTGTAGAGCACAGGATTTTGAAGTAAGACTTAAAGATTTTTTTAATTTCCTCAGTGTCTGATATGTCTCAATTTTCATTTCTGATTTTGTTAATTTAGGTCTCTCTCTCTCTCTCTCTCTCTCTCTCTCTCTCTCTCTCTCTCCTTTTAGTTAGTTTGTATAAAAGTTTATCTAACTTGTTGTTTTTTAAATTTTCTTAAACAGCTTTTGGTTTTGTTGATTCTTTATAGTGTTCTCTTTGTTCCCAATACATTGATTTTTAGCCCTGATTTTGATTATTTCCTTCCATCTATTCCTCTTGGGTATATTTTCTTGTTTTGTTGTAGAGGTTTCAGTTGTGCTCTGAAGTTGCTAGTATGAGATCTCTCCAATTTCTTTATGAGAGCACTTAGTGCTATGAACTTTCCTCTTAGCATTGCTTTCATTGTGTCATATAAGTTTGGGTTTGTTGTGTCTTCATTTTCATTGAATTCTAGAAAGTCTTCAGTTCCTTTTTTCATTTCCTCCCTGTGAAGTGATAATTGAGTAGAGAGTTGTTCAGCTTCCATTAATAAGTGTGCCTTCTGTTGTTTCTGTTACTGTTGAAGTCCAGCTTTCTTCCATTCTGATCTGATAGGATGCAAGGCTATTTCAATCTTCTATCTGTTGAAGTTGCTTATTGTCCAATTATATGGGCAGTTTTAGAGAAGGTTCCATGTGGTGTTGTGAATAAGGTATATTTATAATTGTGTTTGGATAAATGGTTCTGGAGATATCTGTTAAATCTATTTGGTTTATAACATCTGCTAGTTTCATTATTTCCCTCTTTAGTTTCTGTTTCAATGACCGTTCTATTGGTGAGACTGGAGTATTGAAGTCCTCCACTATTATTGTGTGGAGTTTGATGTATGATTTAAGATTCGGTAATGTTTCCTGCATTAATGTGGGTGCCCTGATAATTGGGGAATAGATATTCAAAATTGAAATGTCTTGTTGGTGTAATTTCCTTTGATGAATATGAAGTGCCCTTCCCCATCTCTTTTGATTACTTTTGGATGAAAGTCTATTTTATTGGTATTTGCCTGATTATTAAGATGTTGAACATTTTTTAGGTGCTTCTCAGCCATTCAGTATTCCTCAGTTGATAATTCTTTGCTTAGCACTGTACCCCATTTTTAATAGTGTTATTTGGTTTTCTGGATTCTAATTTCTTGAGTCCTTTGCATATAATGGATATTAGCCCCTTATAGAATTGAGGATTGGTAAAGATCTTTTCTTAATCTGTTGGTTGCCTTTTTGTCTTATTGACAGTGTCCTTTGCCTTACAGAAGCTTTGCAAATTTATGAGGTCCCATTTGTTGATCCTTAATCATCAGGGAAATGCAAATCAAAACAACCCTGAGATTCCACCTCACACACCCCAGTACAGGGGCATGCCAGGGTCCAAGAAGTGGGAGTGGGTGGGTAGAGGAGCAGGGTGGGTGAGGGTATAGGGGACTTATGGGATAACACTTGAAATGTAAATGAAGAAATTATCTAAGAAAGAAAGAAAGAAAGAAAGAAAGAAAGAAAGAAAGAAAGAAAGAAAGAAAGAAAGAAAGAAAGAGAGAGAAAGAAAGAGAGAGAGAGAGAGAGATCAAAAACTCAGGTAACAGCAGATGCTGGCATGTAGAGAAAGAGAAACACTCTTCCATTGCTGGTGAGGTTGTAAGCTAGTACAACCACTCTGAAAATCAATTTGGTTGTTCCCCAGAACCAGCAATACTACTCCTGAACATATACCCAGAAGATACTCCAACTTGTAATAAGGACACATGCTCCACTATGTTCATTGCAGCCTTATTTATAATAACCAGAAGCTAGAAAGAATCCAGATGTCCCTCAACAGAGAAACGGATACAGAAAACGTGGTACATTTACACACTGAAGTACTACTCAGCTATTAAAAACATGAATTCATGAAATTCTTAGGCAAATGGATGGATATGGAGGATATCATTCTAAGTGAGGTAACCCAATCACAAAAGAACACACATGATATACACTCACTAATAAGTAGATATTAGCCCAGAAGCTCAGAATACCCAAGACACAACTTGCAATCCACATGAAGCTCAAGAATAAGGAAGACCAAAGTGTGGATACTTCATTCATTCTTAGAAGAAGGAACAAAATAATTGTGGAAGGAATTACAGGGACAAAGTATGAGGCAGAGACTGAAAAAATGACAATCCAGAGACTGCCCACCTGAAAATCCATCCCATAATCAACCACCAAACCCAGACAGTATTTCAGATGCCAGCAAGACTAGCTGACAGGAGCCTGATAAAGCTGAGAGGCTGTGTCAGTGTTTGACAAATGCAGAAGTGGACGCTCACAGCCATCCATTGGAAGAAACACAGGGTCCCCAATGGAGGAGCTAGAGAAAGGACCCAAGGAGCTGAAGGGATTTGCAGCCCCATAGGAGGAACAGCAAGAGGAATCAACCAGTACCTCCAGAGCTCGCAGGGACTAAGCCACCAATCAAAGAAAACACATGGGACTCATGGCTCTAGCTGCATATGTGCCAGAGAATGGCCTAGTCTGTTATCAATGTGAGGAGAGGCCCTTGGTCCTGTGAAGGCTCTATGCCCCAGTATAGGGGAATGCCAGGGCCAGGAAGCAGGAGTGTGTGGGTTGGTGAGCAGGGGAAGGAGAGGAGGGGATAGGGGATTTTTGGAGGGGAAACTAGGTAAGGGGATAACATTTGAAATGTAAATAGAAAATAACTAATTTTTAAAAAAGAAAAAAGGGAAAGTCTATTTTATTAGGTATTACAATGGCTACTCCACCATATTGCTTGGGTCCACTTGCTTGGAATACCTTTTTCTATCACTTTACTTGGAGGCAGTGTCTATCTTTGTACATGAGGTGTGTTTCTTGTAGGCCTCAGAATGATGGATTCTATATATACATGTCCTGTTTGCTATCTTGTATCTTTTTATTAGTAAAAGTCCAATGATGTTGAAAGATATTAATGACCAATGATTTTTGGTTCCTGTTATTTTTATGATGGTTGTGGCACTGTGTGTGTGTGTGTGTGTGTGTGTGTGTGTGTGTGTGTGTTTCTCTTCTTTTGTTTGGTTGTTGTTGTTGTCATAGATTTTAGTTGTGTGTGTGTGTGTGTGTGTGTGTGTGTGTGTGTATGTGTGTGTGTGTGTGAAGTAATTTCTTTCTTGTTTTTACTCAGGCATAACTACCCTCCTTGTTTTGGAGTTTTCCTTCTAGAATTCTCTATAGGCCTGGATAAGTAAATTTGGTTTCTTCATGTAATATCTTGTTTTCTCTATATATGGTGATTGAAGGTTTTCCTGAGTATTGTAGTCTGAGTTGCCATCTGTATTCCCTCAGGGTCTTCAAGACATCTCTCCAGGATCTTATGGCCTTCAGAGTCTCTGTTGAGAAGACAGGNTGACAGTATCTTTTGCCTTACAGAAGCTTTGCAACTTTATGAGGTCCCATTTGTCAATTCTCGCTCTTACAGCACAAGCCATTGCTGTTCTATTCAGGAATTTTTCCCCAGTGCCCATATCTTCGAGGCTTTTCCCCACTTTCTCCTCTATAAGTTTCAGTGTCTCTGGTTTTATGTGGAGATCTTTCAACCACTTAGTTGGATCTATATTTTTATGATGGTAAGTATTCTGGAGAGCCTCAAGAATATTCTAGAAGGGGGTACAAGGAAAGCCAAATTGCTGTCATGGAAGCTCTGGAGATAGGAATGTCCTGAGCTGTTTCAAACAGCAAAGCCTTTGGTTCTCCATAGCAATTGGGCATCGGCCACTGATGATGCTACAACCTTAGGCGGGGCAGCATCTTTTTTTTTTTTCCCAATGGAAAATAACATTTATTTGGTCTTCCAGTTATTTGTATATATTTTAGTAAAATTTGTGTACATTATCCTAAGAGTTATTTTTATTGGATATTTTTTTATTTACATTTCAAATATTATCTCCTTTCCCAGAAACTCCCTATCCCATCCTCCTTCCTCCTGCTTCTATGAGGGTGTTCGTCCACTCTACACCCACTCCCACCTCCCTGCCCTAGATTCTTCTGCACTGGGGTATATATCAAGCCTTCATCGGACCAAGGACCTCTCCTCCAACTAATGAATGACAAAACCATCCTCTGCTACATATGCAGCTTAAGTCATGTAGACTCCTTGGTTGATGGCTTAGTCCTTGGGAGCTCTGGGGTGTCTTGTTAAAAGTCTTGGAAAGATGTCCTTAAGTTCCGGGTATGGATTTGTATTATTTTCGTTATATGTCGTTTGGGTATCGTTTGTAGTTTGATTTACCTCTCTTTGAACTTCGTTAGGGCGATTTTCTCTGATCTTTTCCGACCGGTGAGAGAGGGATAGATAAATTATATCATGAACTTCAAGATCGATCTCGTTAATCCGTTCTTTTCCTTCAGTTTTCGATACAAATTGGAAAGGAAGAAGTCAAAATATCACTATATGCAGATGATACGATCATATACTTAAGTGACCCAAAAAATTTCTGGATGTTTTGAGTTAAAAACCTTTTACATTTGTTGTCTTCTTTGACTGATATATCAATTTCTTCTATTGTATCTTCCATACACCAGATTCTGTCTTTTGTCTCTTGTATTCTGTTGGTGATGCTTGTGTCTATAGTTACTGTTCTCTTTTCTTTATTGATTCTATTTCCATTTTTAGGTCTTGATATTTTTTTCATTTTCTTTATCTGTTTGATTCTGTTCTCCTGTATTTATTTAAGGGATTTGTTTATTTCCTCTATAAAGGTTTCTCTCATCTTAATAAGATAAAATGTAAGGTCTTGCTCTTCCGGTTTGGTAGGATATCCAGGGCTTGCTCTAGTATGAGAGTTAGGTTCTAATGTTGCCATTTTGCAGAGCTCTGGCCTGTAGAGTAGAGTGCCAATCCAAGAATGCAGGTAAAGATGTCAACTAGAAGGAAGAGTATAAACTCAAGGCCAAATAGGTCAGAGCTCATGGCTACTGGGCTTGCTGGGGTTCTAATTGTCTCAGTTGCAAGCAGCCCTCTCAGGAATTAGGCAGAGCTGTGGGGTGGAGAGTGGTGTGCTAATCCATGTTCGTAGGTATGTGAACTGTAATTCATATTTGTTTTAAGTTAGCAAAGAATATGACTGAATCTATGAATAGGCAAAGTTTTATGGTTTTCTTTCTTTTCTTCTCTGAATCTTTCTGTGGCTCTTGGTCTGAAGCATATTCTTTCTCCCTTTGACATCCCTCTGCTTCATAGCTCTCTATTTGTTCATCCTCACCAACTCAAAGACATTTCTCATGCCTGGGGTTCTCCTGTCAACTGTTTGGGTCAAAATCCATAAAGCAATGCAGATTTCCATTGCTCTCTCTCCAGATGTTACTTATATTTTAAATATTACTTTTTTCCTTCTTCAACAAATGTTGATTGAACATCTACTATAACAAGTACCACTATTGTTCAAGACAAAATACAATACAGTTTTCTAAAGCATTAAGGATGGGGCTGCTGATAATACAAAGGAGCACATGCTGTGAATACAAGGAAGGATGTAACTATAAGCTGCTGTCAGCTGCTGAAGGTCTATTGTATTTAGTAAGAAACGAGTGGCCTGACTTTCATATTGATGATCTGCATGGATGGCATTTACTTTATTTCAGTATAATAAGCATTCTAACTAGGATCATGTCAGGTTTAAGATTTCCATGAACCTTCCCTGTGCCCTAATGGAAGTAAAAACTGTTAAATTTTTTAGTACATAATGTCCTCTTAAATGTTCCTTTTTAAAAAATAGATCTAGCACACAGGGTCATCTCAAAACCAACAAGTCAAAGATGGTTTCATCTCCATAAATCTCCTCCCTAGTAAGTATTCATCACATTCTGGCAATCGCTATATAGGAGATCTAGAAAATCATATCTTCTAGTCTTGACTCTGACTTCAAACCAAACACTACCTAATATCTTTATCCCATGTAGAGTTTTTATAGCTTTGCTCATGCTATCTAATTTTAGAATCTTGTAAGGAATACACATAAGATTCAAATGTAGTCTCCATGCTAGTTCAGCTAAATCTTGGAACAAACCAAAAACGTCCATCCAACTTCAAATCCTGAGGGATGGCATCAACTAGTATACCTGGATTCCCTACACACTTGCTTAAACCTTTAAAAATGTTGGAAGGCCTGGAAGAATGTGTCTATAAATATTGCTTGAAAATTAAATGATTACAAAGTAAATTTATTATCATTTTAATGTGACACATTTTAACCCTTTTCTGTATTCAAAGGTTGGGAATAGGAGAGGACTTGCTGGTTACAGTTGGAGGCAAAGGAGAAAAAATTGGATTATTCCTGGGACTCTGAGGATAATCTTTCTTTGTTTCTTTCACCACACAATTCTGGAGTGCTCATATTTGTAATCAACTTTGCAAGAGTTTTCCTTTGTTTTATGTTTCATACAAAATGTTAAAATGGTAGCCAGAAGGTAGGAATTTAAATCAAAGTGCTGTTGGTTCTAAAATTGTGCTAACAACAATTGAAAAAAGGATATGATTGTGAGGTGATTCTACTTAAACCTTTAGATAAGAGGTTTAAATTCCTTACTTCCATTTATAAATGTGGTGTTTATCCACCAACTATCCTTCTCCCTACTTCTAGTTCAACTCTCATCTGAGTTCTTGACCACTTTGCCCCAGGCATATTTTGTATACAAACAGCTATGTTACTGGTACATATAGCTGAGATTAAAAGGAGATTATCATTTGTAGAAATGTATCCCAAATTAATTCTGTAAATTCTTGATTTAATGTCATATTTAAAGGTGTTAAATTTAATGTTCTCCAGATAAAACTAGTTTAGTCTTTTATTTAGTCTTTCATTCTTAGCCTCTGGTGAGTGTTCATGTTTTCCCAGGTTCTTTACGCAATAAAGCAATCTATCATTTCACTGTTTTTTCAAGGCATGAAACAGAATTTTAAAGATCTTTCATTAAATAAATTCATCACAAATTTTGGAGTAGTAAAAGACACCTAGTGGTATCTAGTCCAAAGTTGCACAAATTGTGGCAAGTATTAAACCAATGAAATAATTCAGCAACTATATAAATAATGCAACCTTCTCATGGAAACACGGATTGTGATATGATTTCTGCCTCAGGTGTATAGGTAATTCCATTTATTCGGTATTTGTGGATTCATTACACGGATTGCACACTACTGCTATAGTTAATTCTTTTGTGACTTCAGCTATATTTTTCATGTTAATCAAGAAAACAAAATGTGGTAAATATAAAGGTTGAGCAGTGTCACACCCCCTCCAAGAAGGCTTTACAGAAGATCTGTGTCTGAGACATCATGGGTTTAGCCTGACCTTCTCGCTGAGTTTGGGAGAATGAGGGCGAGTAGATGACTTATACAAACGCCTTCAGGAAAGGAGTTGCATAAAGATTCCACTGTTTTCTAGTATTACTGACAGGTTTTATGAACTCCAGTGACTCATCTCTCCTTTTAACTAAGCTCATTCTCTTGCTTAGAATAAGATAAGATGATCTAATCTAACAGATGAGAAATGTGCCAAAATTAAGAAAATCTACTCAAGATTTATTATTTTTAAAAGGTACCCAGCATTTTCCTCATAGGTAGGATAATTAGGTTGCTATCCCCCACCTTCCCAGGAAGTATTATTATGCCATTTCTTATGGGTTCACTGATCCAGCACTGTGGAGATAATGGGTTATTAAAGGAAAATTTGGCTTTGACATTTATATGATAAATTTGGAGTCAATTAGATGAAAGATACTCTATTAGATAAAGTGAGTATACCAATGTGAAGATGGCTCCCTGTTAATAATAAATTGAAATTAAGATGAAAGAAGACTTAGGCCTCCAAAACCTGATTAAGTTGGTGGCAGTAACATAATCTTGTAACCATTTGTTCTTCTAGCAAAGTGTGTTTTTTGTTTTAGAATTCATAAAATCAGACATTATGACCATGTGTGAAATAAAAGCCCCACTCTGTGTATAACTCCAAAATGTAGTGCTTCCTGGTGTTAAAATATAAAGTCAAGCAAACAGTTATACTTCTCTCCATTACGATGGGATGGGACAGACCGGGAGCAATGTTAGCACAAAGATGCTTTTTTTAGTTGAGGCAGCAAGCCTATAGCTGGGTAAAAAATTTTAAAAATGATTGCTTTGGAGTTCATCCTGAGAGGGGGATATGTTTGATTCAGCAATGAAGGAGAGAGACTCATCCTCACAGTGTGTAGCTGCAGCTGTGCGCTTGCTGTCAGTGGCTAGCTGCCAAGGAGCTTCCATCTCAATTGAACAAAATGAGAACAAGTGTGTTCTAAGGAACAATCCTGCAAAGCAACGGCTTCATGTTGAATTCCTTTTCATCTTCAATGATTTTGTGGCCCCTATGAATTTAAAATGTAAAATGAAATATTTATCAACAATCAAAAATAGAAGTGTCCAACTGTGTTACCCGAATTCAATACTCCTTTCATCTCAGAGACTGGAAAACTTCTTCAGTAGATCATTCTCCCAACTTGAGAAAAACCTCCTTTCAGAGAAGATGCTATAAAATTTTAACCCTGTCTTCTCAAAGAGATGTCTGTGGGGACTGTGACTTTAAATTCAATTGAGAATTCCATACTAGGTACTCCCCATCTTACTTTAGGACTTAAAAACCTTTTAAGTAGCACATTATAGTAATAGTACTACTATTTAAGTCCTGCTACGTTCCTTGGACAATTGCAAATGGCTTTTATTCTTTTATTTATTTTTGCCTTTCAAAAGACTTGGAAAATAGAAATTATCTGCCACCTTGAAAGTGAGAAATTGACATTTAAATGCAATATACAAGTTATCAGCGAGTAGGGTTAAGGAGAGTCATTCATCCTGTAAGGAACTTGCTATGCACCTAGGGTAGGCAGAAATAGGCAGACCTCTGAGGCTCAATGACCAGCCAGAAAAACCAAATTACCCTCACTCAAAATAGCAAGATGTAGAAAAATTGATAAGTAGATTGATCTCTAGCCTCTATATCTATATATACACCTGGACACACTTGTGTATGCATGTTTACACACACACACACACACACACACACACACACACACACACACACACACATTTACCTTTCCACCACCATTGAGAACATTTGCATTTGCTACCTAAACTTCTTACAAACTCTTGCTACTATTCCTTAGAAGGTGTCTAATAATTCTCAAAACATTAGACATGGTTCCATTTACATCAGGTTAGTCAGGTACTTTCTCTTTTCTTTCTTTTTTGATATTTTTTTATTTACATTTCAAATGTTTTTCCCTTTCCAGGTATTCTATTTGGAAACCCCCTATCCCATCCTCCCTCTGCCTGCCTCTATGAGTGTGATCCCCTACCCTGACACCAACTCCAATCTTCTTGCCCTGGCATTCCCCTACACTAGGGCATAGAACACCCTCAGGCCCAAGGGCCACTCCTCCCACTGATGTCCAACAATACCATCCTCTGCCACATATTCGGCCAGAGCCAAGGGTCCCTCCATTTGTACACTTTAGTTCATGGTCTAGTCCCCAGGAGCTCCAGGAGGAGGGGGGTCTGGCCAGTGAACACTGTTGCTCCCCACTACTGGGCTGCAAAGGCCCTCAGCTCCTTCAGTCCCTCTCCAACTCCTCGATCAGGACTCCGTGATCAGTCCAATGGTAGGCTAAGAACATTTGCCTCTGAATTTGTTAGGCTCTGCAGAGCCTCTCAGGAGAAAGTCATATCAGGCTCCTGTCAGCAAACACTTCCTGGCAGGCAAAATAACATCCAGGTGTGACAACTGTATATGGGAATGGATGCCAGGTAGGAAAGGGTCTAGATGTACTTTCCTTCAGTCTGAGCTCCACACTTTTTCTCCATATTCCCTCCTGTGAGTATTTTGCTCCCCTTCTAAGAAGGACCTAAGTATTCACACTTTGGTCTTTCTTCTTCTTGGGCTTCATATGATCTGTGAATAGAGTCTTGGTTATTCTGAGCTGTTTGGCTAATATCCACTTATTACTGAGTGAATACCGTGTGTGTTCTTTTGCTACTAAGTTACTTCACTCAGGATGATTTTTGCAAGTTCCATCCATTTGCCTAAGTGTTGGGATCCACCGCCCGCAGTCCCCCCACAGAACAGACTGGGTTCCCCGGAAGGAAGACTGGGGATGAAACGAGACTAAGGTGGGAGAGAAATAATGGACACCAAGACAAATCACTCCATTCAAAGCATCTGATTTTACTTAGAATTCTTTCTTGGTTTTGGGAGGGAAGACCCTGCCCATGAGGGCAACTCTGAACTGATCCCGGCCTGGAGCCGGCATGGGTGAGGGGAACACACCTAAGAATTTCATAAAATCATTGTTTTTAATAGCTAACTATTACTCTATTGTGTAAATATACCGCATTTTCTGTATTAATTCCTCTGTTGAGGGGCATCTAAGTTCTTTCCAGCTTCAGCTATTATAAATATGACTGCTATGAACATAATGGAGCATGTGTCCTTATTTTATTTTGGAGCATCTTCTGGGTGTACATCCAGGAGTCCTATAGCTGGGTCATCAGGCAGTACTATGTCCAATTTTCTGAGAAATTGCCAGACTGATTTCCAGAATGACTATACCAGCTTGCAATCCCACCAGCAATGGAGGAGTGTTCCTCTTACATCACATCCTCTTCAGAATCTGCTGTCACCTGAGCTCTTGATATTTGTCACTCTGACTGGTGTGAAGTGGAATTTTAGGGTCCTTTTGATTTGCATTTTTCTGATGACTATGGATGTTGAACCACATGCTTCTCATCCCTTCGAGTTTCCTCAGTTGACAATTCTCAGTTTAGCTCAGTTCCCTGTTTTTATTAGGGTATTTGGGTCTCTGGAGTATAACATCTTGCGTTCTTTGTATATAATGGATATTAGCCCTCTATCAGATGTAGGATTGGTAAAGATCACTTAATCTGTTGGTTGCCATTTTATCCTATTGAGAGTGGGTCTTTGTGTTACAGAAGCTTTGCAATTTTATGGAGTCCCATTGTCAATTCTTGATCTTAAAGCATAAGCAATTGGTGTTCTGTTCAGGAATTTTTCCCTATGCAAATGTGTTTGAGGCTTTTCCAAACTTTCTCTTCTATTATATTCAGTGTATCTGGTTTTATGTGGAGGTCCTTCTTCGACTTGGACTTGAACTTGGTACAAGGAGATAAGAATGGATCAACTTGCATTCTTTCAGACATTGATTGACAGTTAAACCAGCACCATTTGTTGAAAATGCTGCTTGGTGCCATATTAAGTACAATCTTGGAGGAGGCCCCTAAGGTCCCCAAAGGACTCTCCACGTTTCAGGCACCCTAGCACACCCAGGTCCTTGAGATCACTGGTGAGTGGAATGCAACATCAGTTCCAAAAAACCCAGAGGGTCTTATGCTAGTAGCAGCAGGGTCAAAGGACAAAGGCAGGCTCTAGCACACCCAGAGTCTTGGGATCACTGAGACCAGTATACACAGGAGAACACATGGGCTGCAGAAGCAACAGAGCTTCTTCGACAGAGTCCTTTCCAGCCTTCATCCTCAGCCAAGAGACAGAGCTAAGACCCAGACCACTGGACAACTTGCCTGCCAGAGGAGACTAGGCCTCCAGGGAGAGCTCTGACCTCAGGAATCAGGAGGTGGATCTGAGCTCCAGATGTCTGTGCACTTTCCCTGCAAGAGAAGGGCTTGAGTGTAGAGAGTGTTCTGATCACTGGAAAACAGGAGAGACTGCTGTGTTCCAGTGACCTCTCAGGAGACCTGACAGAGGCTAAAGAATCATAGGAGGAACAAGCTCCAGCCAGACACAGCTGGAACATCTAACACCAAACATTACCAGATGGCAAATGGCAAATGAAGGAATCTTAATAACAGAAACCAGGACCCTGGGCATCATCAAAACACAGTACACTCACCACAGCGAGTCCTGGGGACACCAACACACCCACATAGCAAGATTCAGATCTAAAATCATATCTCATGATGCTGGTAGAGGATTTTAAGAAGGAAGTTAATAACTCACTTAATGAAGTAGAGGACAAAACTGCTAAACAGGTAGAAGACCTTAAAGAGGAAGCACAAAAATCCCTTAAAGAATTACAGAAAACAATACAAAACAGGTGATGGAATCGAACAAAACTATCCAAGATCTAAAAATGGAAGTAGAAACAATGAAGAAAACGCAATGGGAGACAACTTTGGAGATAGAAACCCTAGGAAAGAAATCAGGAGACATAGATGTAAGCATCACCAACAGAATACAAGAGATGAAAGAGAGAATCTCAGGTGCAGAAGATTCCATAAAGAACATGAACACAACAATCAAAGAAAATGAAAATGCAAAAAGATCCTAACTAAAAACATCCAGGAAATGCACGACACAATGAGAAGAACAAACCTACAGATAATAGGGGTAGAAGAGAATGAACATTCTCAACTTAAAGGGCAAGCAAATATCTTCAACAAAATTATAGAAGAAAACTTCTCAAACCTAAAGAGAGAGATGCCCATGAACATACAAGAAGCCTACAGAACTCCAAATAGGCTGGACCAGAAAAGAAATTCCTCCAGACACATAATAATCAGAGCAACAAACGCACTAAATAAAGACAGAATATTAAAAGCAGTAAGTGGAAAAGGTCAAGTAACATATAAAGGCAGGCCTATTAAAATTACACCAGACTTCTCACCAGAGACTATGAAAGCCAGAAGATCCTATACTGATATTATACAGATACTAAGAGAGCAGAAATGCCAGCTCAAGCTATTATACCCAGAAAAACTCTCAATTACCATAGATGCAGAAACCAAAGTATTCCCTGACAAAACAAAATTCACACAATATCTTTCTGCGAATCCAGCCCTTCAAAGGGAAAACACCAACATAGGAATAGAAACTACACACTAGAAAAAGCAGTAAGTAATCCTTCAACAAACCTAAAAGAAGACAGCCAAAGAATAGAATCGCAACATTAACAACTAAATAATAGGAAGCAACAATTACTTCTCTTTATTATCTCTTAATATCAGTAGACTCAACTCCCCATTAAAAAGACATGGACTAATAGACTGGCTACCCAAACAGTATCAAATATTTTGCTGCCTACAGGAAACCCACCTCAGGGAAATAAACCAAACTCTTCCTCAGAGTGAAAGGCTGGAAAACAATTTTCCAAGCAAATGGTCTGAAGAAACAAGCAGGAGTAGCCATTCTAATATCAAGTAAAATTGAGTTCCAACCCAAAGTTATCAAAAAAGACAAGAAGGGGAACTTCATACTCATCAAATGCAAAATCTATCAGGATGAACTCTCAATCATGAAGATCAATGCTCCAAATATAAGGGCAACTAAATTCATTAAAGAAACTTTAGTAAAGCTCAAAGCACACAATAATAGTGGGAGACATCAACACCCCACTCTCATCAATGGACAGATCCTGGAAACAGAAACTAAACAGAGGCACATGGACACTAACAGAAGTTATGAAAGAAATGGTTTGTTGAAGGATTACTTACTGCTTTTTCTAGTGTGTAGTTTCCATTCCTGTGTTGGTGTTTTCCCTTTGAAGGGCTGGATTCGCAGAAAGATATTGTGTGAATTTTGTTTTGTCATGGAATACTTTGGTTTCTGCATCTATGGTAATTGAGAGTTTTAACAGATATCTACAGAACATTTGATCCTAAAACAAAAGGATATACCTTCTACTCAACACCTCAAGGTACCTCCTCCAAAATTGACCGTATAATAGGTCATAAAACAGGCCTCAAGAGATACAAAAATACTGAAATTATCCCATGCATCCTATCAGATCACTATGGAATAAGGGTGATCTTCAATAACAGCATAAATAATAGAAAGCCAACAATCACCTGGAAACTGAACAAAACTTGAATCAATGATATTTTGGTCAAGGAAGACATAAAGAAAGTAATTAAAGACTTTTCAGAGTTTAATGAAAATAAAGGCGCAAAATGCCCAAACTAATAGGACAAAATGCAATCAGTCCTAAGAAGAAAACCCATAGCCCTGAGTGCCTCCAAAAAATAAATAAATAAATAAGAGAGAGCATACGCTAGCAGCCTGAAAGCACACCTAGAAGCACTAGAACAAAAGGAAGCAAATTTACCCAAGAGGAGTAGAGAGCAGGAAATAATCAAATTTAGGGCTGAAATTAACCAAGTGGAAATAAAAAGAACTATTCAAAGAACCAAACCAGGAGCTGGTTTTTTAAAAAATCAACAAGATAGATAAACCCTTTTCCAGACTAACTAGAGGGCACAGGAACAGTATCCTAATTAACAAAATCAGAAATGAAAAAGGAGACATAGCAACAGAACTTCAGGAAATCCAAAACACCATCAGATCTTACTACAAAAGCCTATACTCAACAAAACTGGAAAACCTGGATGATATGGACAATTTCCAAGACAGATACCAGGTAGCAAAGTTAAACCAGAAGCAGAGTAAGGACTTAAACAGTCCCATATCCCCTAAAGAAATAGAAGCAGTCATTAATAGTCTCCCAACCAAAAGAAGCCCAGGACCAGATAGGTTTAGTGAAGAGTTCTATCAGACCTTCAAAGAAGACCTAATTCCAACTCTCCTCAAACTATTCCACAAAATAGAAACAGAAGTTACTCTACCCAATTCATTCTATGAAGCCACAATTACTCTGATACTTAAACCACAAAAATATCTAACAAAGAAAGAGAGCTTAAGACCAATTTCCCTTATGAATATGAATGCAAAGATACTTGACCCGCTTCCCCGCCATCTTTCCTCCGAGCCCAGCGGACACAGCTAGGGACATCCCAGGACTTTAAGATCGCATCGGGGTTAAGCGTGAGTGCAGTGCACAGGTGGTGTTGGGAGCATCGGATCAGTGGTTGCCCCCAGAGGCAGGATCCGAGAACTCCGCCCCACCGGAGGCTGGGCCTCTCCCAGCCTGAGCACCCG